>BROG01000754.1:217500-344194 GCA_030159075.1 Atrina japonica | reverse complement strand
GTATCTGAAATTTTTATATATTGTTAATAGATGAAAAGTAGAAAATGCAAAAAAGAAATTTCTGAAAATATATCCCAAATATAATAACGACTTTCAACAATTCAGTGAATGGTGATGAGACTTGAAGTTACTATTTTGAACCAAAGTGGAAGACTTCCAAGCGAATTTTGGTAACTAATATGCGAGACGCCCAAGTACTGCCAAATGATTACGCCTGGTGAACAAGCTTTGTATTTGATTTTCTTTGATAAAAAGAGTATTGCCATGCAAATATCGGTGCCAAAAGGTCAGAGGAAAGGTCTATAAAAACGTTGTTCTGAAAACTACTATAAACACGGGAAACGGGTCACCGGTTTCTCCGACATTTCATAATAATACCCCCGCTCACAAGGCAAGCATTGTGATCACATGTTTGGAGTCCCTATATTCACCATATTTGCCCCTGTCATCTATCTGGAAAGAGATACAATTCGATAAATGTCCTTGTGTCTGCCTGCCGTTTATCAGTATCTGAATAGTATCACCATTGAATAGTATGAACTGTGCTTAAAAATTGACTGATTGGCCAAAAAAGTTTATTTAAACAGATAAACAGTACTTTGAAATGCGGAGCAAGTTTAAAAAATAATTAAAATATGATTTTGTAGTAGTATAGGAGAAGACCCCCCCGCAATGTCCTGCAAATAAACAATCGTATTGAGCATTATAACTTTGGTATTACGTTTATAATATTTATGTGACGGTCAATTATCTTACCTAGACGTTATTGTACTCGGACATTTTACTCCACCTTTAAATTAAGTTATTTTGAATAAGTATGTTTCATAAGATGTAATATCGCCTGTTACCTGTTCGACAGTGGTCATTGAATCGACTTTACTGCTTAAGATTTGGGTTGTTTTCTTCATTTATTTTATTTGAATTTGACTGTGACAGTTGACACAAACATGTATCTTGAAATTTTGATATATTGTAGGTTTATGTTTATTTCCTATGTATTCACAACTTCAAAACGTGTTAAGTGTTACACTGGCTAAAGAGATGGCTTAAATATAAATATAATAATCATAATGACTAAGCTTTTCCTTTGCAAAATGCATACAAAATGCTAAAGACGAACGTGTTTGTTGGTAAGGCTTCATCAGTTGATTTCAAATTTAAGATTGATATAGAGTTCCAAAACAGAAAATGGAAAATTGAAAAGGCCAAATAATGAGTCTACTTGTATCAATCCTAGTTAACTATTCATTGAGAAATTACTGACAGTGATATACAAAACCTCGTTCAGTGTCAACGTTCCGCAAATATTACGATCTGTAAAATAGTCTTGTTTGTGATTACTATGTTTCACTAAAAGAAATGTTGATTTACCTGGCGGTTGTTGAGACGTCTGTACCAAATATGACGAGGATTCGTTCCTCACATATCTCATTTTAATTTTACTGTGGACTTACGGCGGGTGTCATCAATCGACATGGGATGCTTATTCCTCCATGGCACCTTATTCCAACTCTTGATTTCATAAACATATAATTAAATAATTTATAGATTCATAAGGATGAGGGAAAACGAAATACTTAACACTAAGAATAAGTCAAGGAATATTAATACAGTTACGAATTAAAAGCATTATTTATTTATATAAAAAACATAAATAAAATGATAACTGCATTGCATGCTGAAAAATATTTCAAAGCACAAACTACACCAGGGGACCATTTGACCCCCAAATTAATCTGTTTACTTATTTTTGTATCAAAATAAAATTAAATAACGTGTTGCAAGCATACAGTTTGGTCGAAACATTTTAATATCTTGCATAATTTGTCTTGTTTCAACAGCTAGTTGTCAGAGAAGTTATTTTCATTTCCATTCAAATCATGACTGATATTTGAATTTCCTGGCCCCTGTCTTTCATTTTATGAAACTGTGATTAGTTTTCTAAAAGTTATTTTTAAATATATATTAATGGTATATAATGGTATGTTGATCATTGCTCGAAAATTAAAATGTAAACTGTTGAACTTACATATATGTGTAACATTTTATCATGACCGATATATATATATGTGTGTGTGTGTGTGTGTGTGTGTGTGTGTGTGTGTGTGTGTGTGTGTGTGTGTGTGTGTGTGTGTGTGTTGCGTTAAAGACTTTAACGCCAAACTCTCAATATATCTTTACCCTTCATGATGGGGACACAGCTTGGAAGTCAATCGACCTTCCGGGATAAAATGGAAAAATCCCCCACATAATCAGGCATCAAACCGGTGCTAAATAGAGAATTGTATTGATTTAAAGCACGATACTCTAAACACTTCGCAGGAGCGCGCCCCTTTTGGGATTTGATATTTGAAGGACATTCATTCAGCATCTCATAATCAGTTCTTAAACATGTACGGGCATAATATCACAGCAGGAAATCAGACGTTCCTCTTTATCAAATGTTTCATATATCAATAGCTTTCCAGCTTTATGTCAATATAAGCTTCAACGTTCAAGTAGATTTTACGTTCAACACATTTCAAACGCCACGTTTCAAATAGGGTTTCCATTATATTATTCGATTCATCATAACCATCCCATATCTTTCTATCTATCTATCTATCTATCTGTCTGTCTTTCTATCTATCTATCTGTCTGTCTGTCTGTCTGTCTGTCTGTCTATCTATCTATCTATCTATCTATCTATCTATCTATCTATCTATCTATCTATCTGTGTGTGTGTGTGTGTGTGTGTGTGTGTGTGTGTGTGTGTTACGCCAATATAACATTACTCAGTAAAACCTAGTTTTGTCGTTACCTTAACTGAATATAAGGAAATTGAGGAAATCTAGGTTAAACTGGAGAAGACATTTGCCTCAGTATATACGTTATATCTAATTTTAAGGTAAAGGGACTCTGGTGACATATTGTGGTCGCTTGCTGTCAGCGTTGTCTGAACTTTGCGTACTGTCTTGGATATATATACAATACATGCTAAAGGGTCCCTCGGAGTGATGAATGCATGATACATATACATATATTTAGGACTTTTTATCGGTTATAATATATACAAATCTTAGATACCAAAGTATAGGTCCTACTGATGTCCAGGATGCAAATATTGGACGAACACGACCTCTGGAAATTCGGAAGTGGGACTAGGTGTCACAAAAGATTAAGAATCCCCTGTTGACTGGTTACACACGCCGTGAGTTCAATGTCAAATTCAAATAAGCGAAGAACAACTCCTACTCATTTAGACGTTTTTGACCATTGAATGGCTGACCCGCTCTTCCCTTTACAATTAAAAAATTGTACCTGCAGATCTTCATTCATTTTTCCCATAAATTAAATGTTTATTCATAGGACTACTAGAGTCGGTTCTCACTGTACTTAGTGAATCGTGTTTGATGAATGCGACGTAGGCTGGAATCTTCAGATATTTCTGGAATAAAGCAAAAATATACTTTTACGCTCCATGTTCTTACCAATAATTATGATATAAATAAACATGAACTAATTTTTGTTTATTGTCTGCAAGCGAGTGTTTGTGTTGTTGTCATGGTGATAGCGATGAAGTTCCTTTTTTGAACATTATCTGTGAATTAATCTATTTCCAGCAGCATCACCATTCTAGAAATCCGAACAAATTTGCTTTCAGCTAAAGAATACCCTTAAGCCTGCTAAGTCAATATAAAAAATCTCCGATACCAAAGTATAAATCAATAGAATGTCCAGGACAAAGATACAAATCCGGCAAAAATGGACAAAGACGGACCTCTGGAAACCAAGAGGTGGGATCAGGTGCCATGGAGGAGTAAGTATCACCTGTCGACCGGTCACACCCGCCGTGAGTCCACAGTCAAGTCCAATGAAATACGTGAGGAGTGTATTCTCGTCACAACTGGTACAGATGTCTCAAAAATACTTAGTGAAACAGAGTAGTCGCAAACAAGACTATTATACCGACCATAAAATTTGCGGAACGTTGACATTAAACGTGGTTTTCGATATCCCTGTGTCAATAATTTGTCAGTGAGTAGTTTACCTCTGTATATGAAATCTTCATATGTTGTACACGCCCTGGCATATCAGATCATTTGTGAAATATAAAATCCATATGCGGGTAACTGAGGGATATTACTACTTGAATGTGGAAAATTTACGATCGGAAAGCCGAAATCGTCGCGTTTATCGTATAGCTTAGTTGCTAATTTCCCGTCTGTGTTTATATTAAGTAAAATGTCTAAGTATGAAGCGTGTGTGCTTGATTCTGTTGTATCTTTAATTTCTAGTTCGCTGGGATATATCGCATTGACATATGCATGAAAATTTGTCATTATTAATTGACAAAACGTCGTCGATATATCTAAATGTCAAATTAAAGGACACTGCTAACTTTTTCTTCTTTTGATTCAGCAGTTTCTGAATGAAGTCTGCTTCGTATGAATAAAGGAACAGGTCGGCCAATAAAGGAGCACAATTGGTTCCCATAGGAATGCCGACAGTTTGTTGAAAGACCACGTCTCCTAACATTACAAATATATTGTCTATTAGAAATTCCAGCATGTTTTTTTAAATCAACTTCAGTATACTTATGTGTAGAATCAGAGTGGTGTTTGACGAAATAAGTATCCTGATAGCCAATCACTAGATATTTAAATTTTCGGGTACTACCTTTAGTGAAAAAGCAGTTGTCTATGATGCTAAAAAGTCTTTCTTTCAATTTTTTATGTGGAATAGTAGTGTAAAGAGTTGAGAAGTCATAAGTTTTGATACTGTGAATTCGAGAAAAATTGTGTGCCTTCAAATTTCTAAAAGCTGTTTAGAATTTATAAGTATCCACATCTGATTTACACCGCTTCTGGAATAAGTAACTGTACAGTATTGTTGAAGTTTCTCCTTAACGGCTGTCAATATCTTAGTAAGGAGTAAAGATAAAGGTTTGGTAGAACATTTGCTGGATCCTGTTATGTATGTTTGCTTATATGGGGTTTTATGAAGTTTAGGTATCCAGTATAAATGTGGTAGCTTGAACTCGGTATCCGTTGAGGGTATATCAAATGAGTGTAATACGGACACGTGATTTTGAAGGATCTCGTCCTTTGAAAGTGAACTACGTTCAAACAAAGTTCAAAATATGTTGAAGCTAAATGTAATTATCATACTGGAGTAACTATCAAATTGTATGCAAGTTGGTGGAATAAGTCTTGAACAATGCTTATATGTCTATCATTTTATAATGATTACAGATACCAAATCGGAGTACAATGTTCATGCTACTAAGTTTATTGACATGCTTTTATATATGAGTGATTTCATGACACCCATAATTTGATGCGGATTAAAGGAGATAGAATAAGTAAATTCTAGGGTATAGTTTAGTGAAATTGTCAATGGAATTAGACACATATACACAGAAACAAAAGTTCGAAGATAGACCCACGCACTTTATGCATGACTTTTATCATATACCTATCAATTGTCCGAGTTTTCATACTGTTGATTTCACAGCTTGATTTGAGTTTTTGGATCAGTATATTGTAGTGTTTTGAAACCATATCACTTTTATCTGAAACTGATGACATAATAATCAAAGCAGGACTACTTGTCCGATGATACCAATACCGGACGTGACCATGATGAATGAAGAAACTCTATGTTTGTAATGTTGATATTTTCTTGCACGACCAACTTCACAAAGTTACCAAGCTCAATGTGAACAAACCCGTATTTTACCGTATTGTGAATATCAATACATTGACACATCATCCGTATCTAATTTATTAGTTTATTAGTTTATTAATTTATTAGTTTAATATGGATGGATATATACTAAATTTATCTTTATAACAGCAATATGATCCTAAGAGCCGGATCACGTCGAGTTGACAGGGGCAGATCATTAGATCAAACGTGATGGGAATCTCTATTTCTCACCTCGAGTCGTTTGCGCGGTTTTCAGCTGGCAAGAGTTATCCATCCTACTTGACAGAATAGTTGTCCAATTCACAATACTTGACGAAACGGAGTAACATTTTTATTATCATACGGACGAGCTGCACGGGAAAAACGCCCTTTATTCCTCATAGGATACTCATAGATAATGAATTATAGAAGTTTTTGATCATGACTTTCTGATTGACAATTTAAAATATTTAGATAAAACAATACATACAACATTTGTTTGTAGTTTTATAGGGCAGCTCCTTTGTGTTAAATCCTCTCAAAGTGAGGAAACAGTTCGATATGTGTAGCAGTTGAGAGCAAAACCTAATATCAGTTGTACAACAGAACTGATGAAACATACGCTTGTGCACTAATTTTCTTTAACTTTGGTCTCACTAGAATGTTAATATCCCTAGATTGTTCTAATTAACGCAGGATTGTGAAGAAGCATTTTCAATATTAACTGTTTTTCATGCTTTAAATCACACTTCTGAGGCACATAGATACAAGTTAACGAAAACAGAACTGTAAATTTGATCACAAAATAATCTCCCGACATAGCCTTGACGATAAACATGCATTAATTTTTGTTGTATCAAAAAAGGCTCACAACATGTATTCTCAGGGAGACTGTAAACAGCATTTTACCGACGAAAAAAAAGAAGTAGAGTGAATTTTATCTAGCATATTAGTTACATTTCGTGAGTACCTGTTGCATTTCTTTCGTGTCATAGTCTCATTTGCAGGCAAAATAAAAATTGAAGTGTAAATTCAAGACTTTTTTAATTTGTTTTATGTCAATAATTAACGCTCGTAAGAACACGAAATCGAGATATAAAGTTACCAACGACAAATGTAAAATGTCTGTTCTACGCAATTAATTAGGTCATACTTGTGAATCCCTTTATGCAGTTATGAATCCTGACTTTTGGCAGATTTTTCTCTACTGCAATGATTGTTTAAGTGACCTGTGAGATATATCGCCAAATGCCCAACACGGTAAATTTTGGCAGACTTTTCCATTATGACGTAACAATCAAATGGCCCGTCAAACATATGTGTGATTATGAATTCACCATCGAATGACGTCAAAAACGCACATGGGGACCTACGTGTCAGACATTTGGCGATAGGTCAATTGACCTATCGCCAAATGTCCGACATGGCACCTTTTGGCAGACTTTTCTATTATGACGTCACAATTAAATGGCACTTGTGTGATTATGACATTACAATAGAATGACATCACAAAACTACATGGCCAGCCATATGTCAGTCACTTGGCGATAGGTCAATTAATAGGACTTAACATTTACATTTTGGGAGTTAACATTTACACGGGATATTGATTTTGTGGAAGTGCAGTCTTCTGGGCACTCCTTTAAAACCTCTTTGTAAACAATTCTTCGCGGATTTTGGTTGACAGCTATTATGGACATTTTATCCACATGTAAATAGGTATTAATATAATTAGGAAATGCAAATTTACTCATGTGACAGTTTCTTTTGCCAGTGACTAAGTTGTGAATTTCAATTTCATATAGTTGTAGACGAGTGGTAGTGAGAATGTTCACACTTGGTAATACTTTTGAATTGATCTTGCTGTCTACACGTACGAATGACGCATGGTTGTGATATGTCGCTCCGAAACAAGTCCGCCTTTTTCAAGTAGCCAAATCAGGGAAATAATGTTCTTTTTCAGATTGTTTCTGTTTATGTATCACCCTCCTCCAAGATTTTGTTTTAAATTTTTCCAATATTTCATATTTTTCTCTTTTTTCAACTTCATTGGCAATGAATGTAATTATGTTTAAACTTGCAGTTGGATGATTAGAGATTAATCAGTAATGGTTCAAACTTCGTCATCCGTCATAACGTGTTAAAAGTACTAAGAAGAAAACGGCTTTTTAGTCGAGAATAATGGATTTTGAGATGACAAATCATGTATTGATCATATATCGAATGTTGATGATGTTATTTTAAAAAGAAACTGCACTTATTGTAACCTTTATTGATCTATAAAATTTGTTTGATATGGTAGATATTAAGTCGATAGAATACATTTCACTGAGTTTTGGATGAGACATGATCCTGAAAAAAATAAAGATGTTGTGCTTAATGATCACATTCAGGATTGCTAGAATTTCAAACAAAGAAACATATATATCTAAATGTTGTTGCATCAATTATTGGTTAACATATTGGAAGTAGAGATGCGACAATAACTGCCTTATTTGAATTTTTACGGGATCTGTATTACTTTCTTCGGGTGCATGGCGAATAGGGTGTCCATCATTTTAAACATGACGTCAATATTAATATGGAGGGTCGGTGGAATTGCTTGATAATAGTGGTTGACCGTCATGTTCGTATTTGATCTTGAACAAACACATCGGTCAACACATATTATCTGTACTGTTTCATTTGTAAGGCACATTACTATAATTGTTTATTAGAAGAACTTGGGTTTAATACGAATTCTGGAAATCCTACATACACACGTAGCTCACTTTCAAAGGACGAGATCCTTCAAAATCACGTGTCCGTATTACACTCATTTGATATACCTACAACGGAGACCAATTTCGAGCTACCACATTTATACTGGATACCTAAACTTCATAAAAACCCATATAAGCAAACATACATAGCAGGATCCAGCAAATGTTCTACCAAACCTTTATCTTTACTCCTCACCAAGATATTGACAGCTGTTAAGGAGAAACTTCAAAAATACTGTACAGTTGCTTATTCCAGAAGCGGTGTAAATCAGATGTGGATACTTAAAAATTCTAAACAGCTTTTAGAAATTTGAAGGCACACAATTTTTCTCGAATTCACAGTATCAAAACTTATGACTTCTCAACTCTTTACACTACTATTCCACATAAAAAATTGAAAGAAAGACTTTTTAGCATCATAGACAACTGCTTTTTCACTAAAGGTAGTACCCGAAAATTTAAATATCTAGTGATTGGCTATCAGGATACTTATTTCGTCAAACACCACTCTGATTCTACACATAAGTATACTGAAGTTGATATAAAAAACATGCTGGAATTTCTAATAGACAATATATTTGTAATGTTCGGAGACGTGGTCTTTCAACAAACTGTCGGCATTCCTATGGGAACCAATTGTGCTCCTTTATTGGCCGACCTGTTTCTTTATTCATACGAAGCAGACTTCATTCAGAAACTGCTGAATCAAAAGAAGAAAAAGTTAGCAGTGTCCTTTAATTTGACATTTAGATATATCGACGACGTTTTGTCAATTTATAATGACAATTTTCATACATATGTCAATACGATATATCCCAGCGAACTAGAAATAAAAGATACAACAGAATCAAGTACACACGCTTCATACTTACAGATTATACTTAATATAAACACAGACGGGAAATTAGCAACTAAGCTATATTCGGCTTTCCCATCGTAAATTTTCCACATTTAACTAGTAATATCCCTCAGTCACCTGCATATGGAGTTTATATTTCACAAAAGATCCGATATGCCAGGGCGTGCTCAACATATGCAGATTTCATATACAGAGGTAAACTACTCACTGACAAATTATTGACACAGGGATATCGAAAACCACGTTTAATGTCAACGTTCCGCAAATTTTATGGTCGGTATAATAGTCTTGTTTGCGACTACTCTGTTTCACTAAGTGAAATGTTGAGTTGCCTTTTCGTTGACGGTTGTTGAGAAGTCTGTACCAATTGTGACGAGGATACACTCCTCACGTGTTTCATTGGACTTGACTGTGTGACCGGTCGACAGGGGATGCTTACTCTTCCATGGCACCTGATCCCACCTCTTGGTTTCCAGAGGTCCGTGTTTGTCCATTTTTGCCGGATTTGTATCTGTGTCCTGGACATCCTATTGATTTATACTTTGGTATCTGAAATTTTTATATTTCACTTGACATCGACATATTGTGAGTTTTGATTATATATATATATATATAGAGAGAGAGAGAGAGAGAGAGAGAGAGAGAGAGAGAGAGAGAGAGAGAGAGAGAGAGAGAGAGAGAGAGAGAGAGAGAGAGAGAGAGAGATCCGACCTGGCTCAGTCGATAGCGCGCTCGAATCTGGATCATCGTGAGGTCATGAGTTGGAGCCCCGCCGGCGACAGGGTGGTTTCCTGTCTTTCGGATGAGACAGTAAAAACTGGAGGTCCCGTGTCACAGTAGGTGTCGGCACGTTAAAGAATCCGCACTGCTCAATGGCCATAAGTGCCAAGCATAGGCCAGAACTTGAAGCCCTTCACCGGCATTTGGTGACGTCTCCATATGAGTGAAATATTCTTGAGTGGGACGTTAAACAACAATGAAACAAAAACAAACAAATATATATATATATATATATATATATATATATATATATATATATATATATATATATATATATATATATATATATATATATATTATTATATATATATGGACACTTGAAAACCATGGGCTCTAGGTTCAAATCCAAGCAGAGGCAGTAATTATACATATATTTCATTTCTAGATATTTGTGTATAGAATTGAATGTGTTAAAATAATAGATATAACAAGAAGGACATTGGAAGCGTTGCTCACCTAAGTCTTCTTGGTATCTTCATATATGATACTTGGTTTTAAGATTAGAATTTTCAAAATTAGGGAAACGCGTTGAGCTAAAATGATAAAGTCTGAAGCAGTTCATGAGATTTTTAACGGGGTATCTGGAGGAAACGTTACTTGTCCTGTTCATACATATTTTTATAAACACATACTTTAAACGCTCAATATCTCTCTCTATATATTTATATATATATATTTACTACAGGACTGGTGAAGATTTGAAATCATGTAAAATACTCCCATGCATGTGGTTTACATAAGAAAGTCGCGTATTTAAAAACACGCGGAAATAACTATGTTTACAGTATTTTAAGTTACAAAAAAATAAAAAGAAATTTTTCAATAATGTTAAAGTAGGATGGATAACAAATCTATATATCTAGTTCGTATTATGATCGAAACCCGTTGAATTAATAGATCTATTCATAATTATATATTTATATGTTATATGTTTAACAACATGGATACCGATGTTTATTGGTCGAGTCATATCAAAATAATGTTGTTTTGTATTGGTCTTTGTTATGCTTGCTTGTTTAACTTTCTTCGAAAATATGTAAGACTCAATCAACTGATGCATTCATGATATGTATAAATATGTTCGACCATCATCAAATTGTCGTATATATTGTAATTTACATGATACATATATATTACAGTACTAACTTAGGAAATCGTTTCTTACGTCATATATTTATACTTCAGAAAAATATAATGCCCGCACACAATCATTACATTTTATAGGTAGAGGATCGTTAAAACACAAACTTTCCGTCAGAACTGAACAAAATATGTCATCATGACATTTTGTGTCGATTATACGGTAATTAACTTATTATATATATATATATATATATATATATATATATATATATATATATATATATATATATATATATATATATATATATATATATATATATATATATATATATATTATAGAATCCAACATGTATAACTGTATGTGCATACTTGGTATCAGGCAGTTTCATAAATAAACAAAAGATAAAATAAAAACAAAACAAAAGAAGAAATAACAAAACAAAAAAAGAAACCGAAAAAAAAATCAAAAGATAAAAAATACAAATAAAAACAAAAAAAAGAACAACAACAACAGAAATAAACTAGTAAATTTTCAAAATTACCACCATTCAATTAATCACCATTTTCGCTATAACGCCACATCTTTCAAGAATGTTTTTTCTGATATATGAAATTCTCTTGATAATGCAAATTACATTATCGCCATCTGCCACATTGCCACTGTAAATCCAGGCAGTTTAGTCAGTACAAGTATTTGTAAATAAAATTGAAGAAGTACCAGTCGATAATCAAAACACAAGTCCATTATAACACGACGAATTAGATGTGTAAATGGTCTCAACATGAAAAACAATTGCGAATCTCAAACGCGATAAGACCAGGTGTTCGGAAGGAGTAAGCGTCTTCTGCTGGCATGCCACACCCGTCGCAAACGTTCCATGGAAACCTTTCTAGTCAAATTCGGTGAAAGGTCAAGGTTGTAGATAAGGTCAAGTTCGGTGAAAAGCACGATTGGTGAAAGGGAGTCACTGTCTGTGGCTGTGATCCAGAATACTATCTAATATTTCTCAGAGGGGGACTTCATAATGTTTAAATAGAACCCCGTATCGACAATAAAACTTCTTAAACGAATGCAAGCGTTCAACAACGTAACCTTAATAGTTTATTGGCTGGTCGTTTAGCTCTCAGAATAAAACATTCATAAGAAGAGCATGTCCTGCCATAAGGAATAAGTTGTGAAATGAAAACGCCATAGGCAGGAGAAGATGGAATATTACTACATAGAAACGGGAAGTTTGTGATATGGAAATAGAACTCGTCGCGTTTGTCATAAAGAGATGTGTGAAGTTGACCGTACTTTCCAATCGACAGGAGAAAATCTGGGTAAGAAGTAGATGTGTTGCTTACTGTCGTCTCATTGATATCTAGCTTAACAGGATACATCTGGCCGAGGTAATTCTAAATTATTTATGAACAGAACATCGTCTATATACCTGTAAGTGTAAATAACAGTAATTGAAGAATCATTTCTAAATATCAATTGTTGTCTAGTTTTCTCTTCAATGAAATATCTCTGTGGTACCAATGAACGGTAACTCTATTTTCATCGCCTAACTCGATATATTGCCGTAATTTACGAAATACCACAAGTTGGATATTTATCGGGAATTGATTAACATAAAATGCGATCCGCCAATTGCAAAGTTCTAGACTATTTTGTATACTGTATGGACTTCGCAATATTTACTTCACGTTGTTGTAATTGTATATACTATATGCTGATTGGCCAAGGGTCAAATATCAGTAAACAAATAAGACATTACTATGACCGGTTGGAACCACTTTTAAATTTTATTAGGAGTCTGACTGAGGGAAATGCAATTATATGGCATAAACGAGATTTACATGGCCTTATCGGTTATCTGAGACAAAATGACGATAATTAAGAAGGAAAACAAAGCATTGAATGGAAACTTATTCACTATCAAGGGGACACACATTTATTTAACCAGGAAGCACAACAGACATACGGCGACGAGCAAATCTAAATGGTATGACAAGTTTTCAGAAAATAGACATTTTCTCATCACCTTTGATCTCGTTTGGCAACTATTACTTTTGTACAATTCCCTACGTATATCAAATGCATTTTATTTTAAAAAGTTGACGTTTTTTTCGACAATATACATGTTTGTTATCAAATAGGTTCTAAAACCTTTAACCCACTGCACACGGAACTCTTGTTCATAGAATCTCTGTATTATATCATAAGAGATTCGAATATACATGTACATTTGTTTTGCCTCAGACTGCAATGTCGCTATTGCATTTTTGTATATCGAGTCACGTGACTTCCTCCCATGGTTCATTAAGTATATGAGGATATGGTCGTCGAGTAAATAGACAGTTGCTAGATTTTTCCTTGTCCGTCAACGGAAATATGTCGAGTCAAACCAAATGAGTAATAATACCTATATACAAAGTTATATATTATAACTTAACTTACATATTTTTTTCTGAAAATGCATATAAGTAGCCAAGATATTGATGTTCCGTATATTATGACCACATGGCTCTATTGGCCCTTCCCAAGGGACTAAACCAATGTTCTCATGGTCATACAATGCCAAATTGTAGTTAAATGCTTAAGCTTTTACTAGAAATTCGTTATTTTTTTAACAATTCATACACGTAGAGAGGATTTTCTATTACTACATGCATAATCCTTTGGCTGTATTGTTTCAACTCAAGTTATTGTGAATCCTGTCCTATTAATAATAAATTCATATATTACAGTAGTCATCGCTATGTTTTTCAACGAATATATTCAGTCGCCTTTACAATGCATTGAATTGGCGATGACGATTATCAAAACAAAATCTCTTATCACTATAAAGCTTTATTGGTACCGTCTACCTTTGGAATGAATCCCCGATCCCATTGTTATTATTTTCACTATTACAGTAGATTCATATTGTGGATTTATTTCTATTTTAGTCTTCAGTTTTCCTTACAATACGTGTATCTAGGCAAAATGTTCAAGAATGAGTGAATGATTGCTTATTTTCCATAGCACTAATCCCATATTTATTCAGAATTTCTTAACAATTCGTAGACGCAGAAAAGACAATATTTTAAAACAAAGAACATTAATACTACATATTTATATTCTGCCAGGCCGAAGGACTGAACCATTGCGTTTTGTTTGATATATTTCACAATTTTTGTAAAAGATATTGTACTCTTTCAACTCATATATACAGGTTTTGTCAAAGGTATGCAGGAATATAAACGGATACTTTACAGATTTGGCTATTTTTGCCCGACCCAAACGGATCGATGCAAACGGTACAATGATCAGGAAAGTTTCAATCTATACTCTCTTTATTTTGAAAAAAAAATTGGTGATGATCACCATAGTCAATTTCTAGAAGAGGTAACAATGGTCACTTGATTATGGACGATGCACAACCGATAGGATCTTAACATCCTTATAATAATGTCATGTGCATAACGTAGTCTAATGTGATTATTAATTGCTCAAATTAAGCGAGGAATTGCAAAATGAATACGGTCTATCTTACCTTTCAAAAGTCTAATTAGCTTAAAGCGCACGTATCTTAGTTTATTGTATAAGAAATATATATCGCAAAGTAAATCCTCAGCACGTTCATTTAGACGTCTGAACACGCATGGGGATGATGAAAGCGCTATTTTGTTATTCTGCGTTGTTTATTTTGCAGTTTAAATAAGTAAAAACCTATTTATATTCATATCATTTCTGATAGTTTTTAAATTTTCTATTTTGCGAGCTCTGTCAAGCACAAATGGATAAATCGAAGTGAGTATAATAAATGAAAATTGGATGCAAACTTGTAACTTTTTTTCATATGATCTCTTCATACAACTTTAACAGCAATTGCTAACGATGGACTGCGAAATGTTCCACAGTCTGTCAAGGTAACCTGCTTACTCCAACTAGATCTAGGTTAAATCCTTACAAAGAAATATGTATATAAAACATTGTAAAAATTGCTTACGTTTACTACATGTATATCACATTTAGGAAATAGTAGATACAATTTTACAAATATATCAAAGTTTTGTGATTTTATCTTAAAGTTAGTATTCCGATTCTCTTCACACGATGGTGTGACCGCTTGATTCCTGCATCGAGTTCAAACAAGTGATGTCACGTGAACACACTGAAGTGTCATATAGTGGGAAATTTATGAATCTACTCGGAGTCAATGACATAAACCATCATTAGTGGTACTGAGGGCTTCAAAAATTAATTTAATGAGTTAACGTTTATTATGAATTGTCCACCACACAAGTTTTCGCCAAGAATAGTGTTAAGAGTCCATCAAGCATCGAAGCTGTTTCAATTCCCAGAAATGTATTTGAGGAACCCACGTTAGTGGACGCGTTTGATTGATTGAGATTCAGTTATGTGTTTGAATTAGGTTTGATTACGTGTTTGACAATATTATATAAATATTCTTGTATTGATTACCATTCCTGTGGCAGTAGTTATTGACACTTTGTAGAGTTTTATGACCAGTAATTTGAACAATTTGATTAGGTGGTATATTTTGGTCACTAAATATTTGCAAAAGATGATTTCTGGTACTGTGATTATACAACTTTTTTTCTGACGGGAGCCCTGCCTCGGTCATCATATTTGCATTATTTGTTGAGGTTTTGTGACACCAATTGGTTGCCTCTTGAACCATTGGTCTCCGGGTTTCATTCGAGACTTCTTGTGTGTTGCGATATAAAATAGATAAAGTTGACTGTAATCCGTTTGACGTCTACTTTTATAAAATTTATAAATTTAAATAGACAATGATCTAGATTTATCTTGTTTTCACACATTTTTGCTTTATTACCCTCGTATCTCGCGGGTTCTCTGACGTGGTTTTGTTTGTTCGTCATCAAAATAGAGATAATCGTCACCAGGTGTATCTACACACCCCAATACATTGATACTTGTTCGTCAGACCATTGCAATCCAAAACAGGATAGCATTGAAAAAGCATAGACTATTAATCACACTGTCTGGAACACTACACCCGATTTTTCTCCCATAAAATATTTATTTCATCGTCCAAAATTAGGTCAAGTTTAAAAGGTCTGTTGCCTTTTTCGTCAAGTTTTAACTCACGCTGTTTTGCAGTACAGACGTTTCGAACCTTGCTAAATTTTATGCTTCCAGCCAAGGATTAACGTAGTTGTAACTTATAAGTTGCATGCCAAATGAACAATTTGCAAAGACGTTGACAAGGAAAATTTTATTTGTACTCAATTTTAAATACTTTTCTGAGTAATTTGAAATCATATAATGTTTTAGACAGAGTGTTTTGCTTATGTTGTTTGTTTACAAATCCATCCATATAACGTTCATCAATTGAAACAAAACGAACAGTTGTTGATATACTTGTAGTAGGACCGAAAATATAGTTACTTGCCGGCACTATCGTCTGTCTCCTCATATCCACTTTAGCACAATATTGTTTAACTGGGGAAAACAAGTTATTGGTAGATCGACCTGTATCTACCGAGTTATACTGTAAACAAATCACCCTGTTCAAAGCATTTCATTACAATTCCTTTCCCCTCATCACCAATCATTAATTCATCGCCAACTTTGAAATTAGCCGCCACTTTGACTACGACAATTATGTTTACGGACATAGTTTAAAGTAGTTCATTTCCTCACGCTTAGGAATATCGATTACTGATTAGCCAATCAAATTTCCGCTAGTCTTTATCATACGTGTTACATATAAAATATTTATTATATAACCCACAAATCATATGATGATGTGTGTATATCTATCTATCTATCTATCTATCTATCTATCTCTCTCCCTCTCTCTCTCTCTCTCTCTCTCTCTCTCTCTCTCTCTCTCTCTCTCTATATATATATATATATAATCATCATTTAAACGAACATTTTGTATGGCATCAACAATACATACAGCCAGAATCGTGCCTTTCATGAAAAAGACTAAGTGATCTATCACAGTTAATACTTGCAACGTAGGAGATTTAATCAAGTTGATTCCAAGCATCTTCTATCTTCTCTAGAAATTCATCAGGCGTTCGCTTAATCAATTTTAGTTACCCACTTAAGAGACAGAATATATTTCTGTCAATAAGTAATCTTGAGGAATCTGAGATCTTGATATTTATTGAACTGATTAATAACCTAAGTAACCCTTATTATCTACACTAACAAACACAGTGTCGCAGATTATTTAAAGAATGATACATGTCCATTCTTGAATGCATACGTAAATGTGGTCACGGTGTAAAGTAAAAAAAAATGAGAACGAGAGGAAATACTGGAAGTAACTGCGATCGATTCTCTTTGTAAAATAAAATGTATGGTGATGTCTCTTGTTTATTTTAAAACTCAATGCATATTATCCTTTCTTAAAATCAATTATTTACCCAAGGGTTTTGATAAATTACGTGGTGAAAAATACAACTCTAAGACATGCCCTCGTGTCAAATGTCGTACAGAATCACATATATTTCATTTTTCCAGACGGGTGTATTTTACTTGAAACAAAACGTAATTATGTAATATATAAACTCTGTGTTAATACGATGTGTACACAGTTTGTGATCATATGACAGTATTCTGTATGTACAATCAAACTTCCATCATATACCACCTCTGTATAAAGGTCATTCAAACATGACTTTTGTTTACTTTTTATAATTAATAAGCCTCCTTTAAAAGGTCACCTGTCTTTTATGACCACCTTTGCATGAGAGACAAATTTGACTGTATAAATATAAAAATTCCAGATACCAAAGTATAAATCAATAGGATGTCCAGGACATAGATACAAATCCGGTAAAAATGGACAAACACGGACCTCTGGAAACCAAGAGGTGGGATCAGGTGCCATAGAGGAGTAAGCATCCCCTGTCGACCGGTCACACCCGCCGTGAGTCCACAGTCAAGTCCAATGAAATACGTGAGGAGTGTATCCTCGTCACAATTGGTACAGACGTCTCAACAACCGCCAACAAAAAGGCAACTCAACATTTCACTTAGTGAAACAGAGTAGTCGCAAACAAGACTAATATACCGACCATAAAATTTGCGGAACGTTGACATTAAACATGGTTTTCGATATCCCTGTGTCAATAATTTGTCAGTGAGTAGTTTACCTCTGTATATGAAATCTTCATATGTTGTACACGACCTGGCATATCGGATCATTTGTGAAATATAAACTCGATATGCAGGTGACTGAGGGATATTAATACTTAAATGTGGAAAATTTACGATGGGAAAGCCGAAATCGTCGCGTTTATCGTATAGCTTAGTTGCTAATTTCCCGTCTGTGTTTATATTAAGTATCTATTTTATTAATTTGAAGATTGCAATATGAACTCTTTCACCCCTACCAGCCACTATAAACCAGATTTTCCAATAGAAAAAAGGTATACCATTCTTAAAACATTGGAGTGAAAGGATAGATAATGACTGGATGTGTTATGAACAAAGAAAATCACATAAATATTATCAGTCCGGAGATTCTTCTGTAAAATTAAAAGCTTGAATCTCTCCGTCTCGGTACTATAGCTCGCGCCTGTATTCGTGTTTTGATTAATTTTCAAATATCACTGATGATTAAATTACATAACCAAAATAATTGTCAAATTTGTGTGTATTAATGTTGTTAACAGATAAAAACGGCTATTCGAAAATTTTCATTGGTCGCAATTTTTGCGGTTGACTGACTTAGTAGCGCTGGTTTTTTTTTCATAAGAAATACTTTGAGGATATATGTTTAAAATATACAGTAAACGTTTTGGTATGGTTTTAGGTTAGTTGAAGAGAGAACCCGGTTACGAGAGATCACCAGCCTTCCGTAAGTTGACATTCTCACAAAAATCAGATAGGGTTACAGCGGAAAAAGATACTTCATGGTTCAAAGTGCGATGCTCTATTAAACCACTCGGCCACAGAGGCCACTATTTTCCAAGATTTAAAACGAAAATGTATCACATTGACTTCTTTGTCTTTAGTTTCAGACACTGTATTAAGTTATAATAGTCACATACACCGATTGATTCAGCTGACGAGAGTTGATCTCAATAAGGTGGTCTGAGGTAAATAAATATTACAAACATAATACCAAAGTAAATACTATACACCATATATAAGTCAGTAATATAAATCATTTGTATATTTAAGTGTTATCTGACATCCACACGCCAATATATAAATATTAGACTATCATTATTAGACAAAGACATTACTATTACTTTAGGTCATTAAACGGATCGTGCTAGAGTTTTCATTGTCTCTTTTCTGTTTTTTTTTTTGTTTTCTTTATAAAAAGCAAATTTAACAGATTTAGTTTTTATTTTAGTTTAAAACTGCACACGTTTCATATATAAATATGTTTTAAAGACTTTTAGGTGGATTTTACTAAAGTTCACACATGCATAAATTTCATTTGCATTTATTCCCTTTAAACCTACAGACCACAGTAGACTGGTTTAAACAGAAGAAAAGAGCATTCCATTAAGACACGTAGAGAGATAAGTTTAATGTACGATAGTTTATAATATACATTTCATCTATGCCAAGTGCTGACATGGCACTATACTACTGGTGTAAAAATGAATTTTGACATTGGTTTAAACAGAAGAAAAGAGCATTCCATTAAGACACGTAGAGAGATAAGTTTAATGTACGATAGTTTATAATATACATTTCATCTATGCCAAGTGCTGACATGGCACTATACTACTGGTGTAAAAATGAATTTTGACAAAGAAAGGTATATGGTTTGACGGCAAGTAGACGAATGTATCGTAAACCGTAGCTTGTATCCGTGAAGTTAGAGTGTACTTTAAGATATTTACTAAAAGTACAAAATATCACATTGTATTCTCAGATTGAATTATTGTAAAATATTAAATTACAACAAATAGATTTTATGACACACAGGAGGTTTAGTGTAGGATTTTCCAATACTTTGATCTTAGTTTTATTTTACTTCTGCAAAACCATTTATCCAATATATCACATATATTTTTCATACTGTATTATTCCAAGTGAATAGTTATCTGAAGGTACGATTGGTAAGTGAACCCTGGTATTCATTGAAACGAAACAAAAAACTTGTTTCATTTCTTTTGACAAAAGATGAGAAGATTTGATTTTGATGCTAGATATACAAATATCCTTGTTAATTAGATTGACGGTAGTTAGATTCATTTTCCCAGTAGTATTGTTTATTGACGAAATCGCAAACTATCCCTTTTAGATAATTTTTCATTTCTAAATTGAGAAAGAGGGCGCGTCTTCCATCTGATATAATGATGACCATTATATGTTTGATAAGAAGGACGTGTGGCTTATTTACAACATCAAAAACCAATACTAGTAGCTATATTAGGAAATCGTTAATTGACCTGGTTATTGTAAATGACAGCTGGCAGACAGACTTCCCAGTAATGAGAACTACTTCCTCTTTGAGCCCATTTTAATGCTGTAAAAGACCTAATCAAGATATCTGGTATCACGTTTATGCTGGAAATAACACCTGATTACTTATATTGATAGATTGAATTTGCAACGTTCGGTATAAAGCATTTTAGTACTAATTCCACAAAAAATTTACTTTTACATATTAGACATCATAGATTGTCAAAATGTACCTCATCGCATTTCAAGGTTGTGCGTAATATATATATATATATATATATATATATATATATATATATATATATATATATATATATATATATATATATATATATATATATCCTTTTGATCTATAAATACGCTTTTGTATATAATGAAAGACTGCTGTCCCGCTTTATAAACCTCACTTGATACTGGGAATAAAAGCAGATTCACTTAAACTATATTTATAGATCGTGTTTTGAGTGAAAAATGCAACTAAGGAAAATTAACAGTTAAAGACTCCCTCAATATAAGAATGAAAGCATGTTACATCTAAAATGCTATATAAATCAGTGCAGTCGTGCTGGAGTTATTAACAGGAAAACCAAATTTACCTCCATGGATTGTTTGAGTACGAAAGAACGAATGTGGTCTGTTTTAGATGACACTGGTTGATCTCATGGCGTCAATATTATATAACGTTACGTGCGTGGCCCCAATATGGTTCAATCAGATTGAGAATAATTGAAATTATATTGAGATAACGATGAAAGCGCAAGTGAACACGTGTTTAATTACTTTTGATTGCACGGGCATAAAACTTGACGACCTATATTGTGGGAAAATGTGAATTAGCGGAGACATAGTGTTAGGATATTGCAGATTTCGTATGTGTTAGTCTCTTTAATGGCCATGTGTATTCTGCATTATAGATTTAATCTGCGGGAGTAATTAGCAGTTATCCGGATACATCGTAATTTACATCTGTAACCAAATAAGAGTTACAAAAACTAAAATAGGGTTGGTTCATTAAAATGGAAATAGAAAACGGATAAAGTTATCTTTACGCATACATGGTTAAATTAGAAAATAGGTGTCATCTTCAAACAGATTGAGGAATGAAACTGTCAAGATTTCCAATGCTATGACCTGGCTGAAATTATGCAGGCACAGGCTGGGCATGGTGCAACATTTAAAAACGATTTCAAGACTGGGAAAGGATAGGAAGTAGAGCAATTCTGTAAACAACGTAAATAAATTGTAAATATGAATTTTAGAGTGCACTTTCGATCATTTCTTAAAAATACATGATTATGGCACACCAAAATGGCATTAATGAGTTGATCCTGGTTTTTCTCAGGCCCAGGACCATAAATCTATTCCCAGACAAATGTTTACTCAATATGTATATGATTTTTAACGCGTTTTATTTCTCTTGGTTGGTTATTAAATAATTAATCATAGGTTATGTTCAAATATCGAATTTAAGTTAATCGGGACATAAATTATGACATATGTCCAGGACGAGAATTACTGTCCCTTGACAATCTTACCTCAGTTGAGAAAATTCTAAAGTCGCTTTATGGTCCGCGAGTTTTCACGTTTTACTCGGATGCGTAAATTCTTAACTTTTGAGAATGAAATTTGTCTCATAAATTTCCTTGTTTATGGTCTCGAACCCAGATGTCTCGATGGCTAAGCCCGATAATAATTCATTCAATGAATAAATACTGACCACAAGCAGTCATGGCTTTTAAAACCATAATGTTACCATCTTCCTTTTGACGGCACTTAATGACTCAGTCGTAATGGTAGCCTTTTCGTGGTCGATTGTATACCCAACCACGTCGTCCATAAACACAAACCAGACAATGACTGTGGATCCTAGATGCCTTCTGTTCCATGCTTATGAAGCAGTTTGATGGCTTCAGGGCAAAACAGGATGAAATCTAAGAACTCTGTTCCATACTATTCTTTGACAAATCATCTGTCGTCATGGATAGTCCTTGCGGTAAAAGTAAATGATTGGAACACATTTTGAATGAGTTGTTCATTTTCTTTTGTCTTGCCGCTATGGTGGTCTTTCGCAGAGTTTTATTTCGTCAGAAGAGCTTAAATAAACGTAGCATGCATTGACGTGACTACCAAAATGTCTAACTACTTCAGTTTGTGAGAGTCGCGTTTTGCATACTTTTTCGTCAATCAAATCTGTTCTTTTCCGATAACTTAAATAAAAAATATTCCTTAAATGCATAATATCTATATTTCTACTAAATGCCACAAACAAACGGGTAAAATGGTACAGAATGTATTCTACCGTGACAGCTGGAGTAAAAAAAAACTGAAAATGAAATCACTATTAATCGATCTTGATTTAATATATTTATCAGTCTTCTTTTTTTAAGTCTGTCAAACCGTTAGCATCTGGTTCAATTTTACTTACAGGTATATCGACGATGTTCTGTCCATAAATAATGAAGAATTTCAGAATTACCTCTACCAGAGGTAACCTATTTAGATTGATCTCAGTGAGACGACTGAAAGTAACATCTCTGCTTTTTACCTAGATTTTCTCCTGTCGATTGGAAAGGACGGTCAACTTCACACATCCGTTTGTGACAAACGCGACGATTTCAATTTCCATATCACGAACTTCCCGTTTCTAGGTAGTAATATTCCATCTTCTCCTGAATATGGTCTTTTATATCACAACTTATACGCATGCTCTTCTGATGAATGTTTTATTCTGAGAGCAAAACGGCTAGCCAATAAACTACCTACACAAAGTTGCGTTGTTAAACGCTTGGAGTCATTATGAAGTCCCCCTCTCAGAAATAATATATAGTTTTCTGGAGCACGGCCACAGACAATGTCTTCATTTCACTAATCGTGCTTTTCACCGAACTTACCTTATCTACAACCTTGGGCTTTTCACCGAATTTGACTAGAAAAGTTTCCATTGAACGTTTGCGACGGGTGTGGCATACCAGCAGAAGACGCTGACTCCTTCCGGACACCTGGTCTTATTACGTTTTAATTTGCAATTGTTCTTCATGTTGAGACCATTTACAAATCTAATCCGTCGTGTTATAATGGACTTCAGTTTTCATTGTCAATTTTACTTTTTATACTAAAGTGATATTTTGCAATGTTAGCACTATATTAATTCTAAAATTTTCAAAATCTAAGATAACCATCTATTAAAAGTGGTACTCTTGAACGGATTTGGCTAAACATTTAGATTTATAATTTTGGCTTGCATGATACCACCACGTTTTGGAAATATATGTACATTAAATTTGATAACGAAGTCTTATCGATAGAAACGGTCGTTCTCAGCATTTGTTTTGGACTATAATTTTGGCATTGTAAATAATATTTTTATCGCTTTCCTATCAATATATTGATATGATTACCATAACGTTATAATGCTCAAGACGATCTTTTCTGTCAACTAGACTTAATCAGTTAAGCTCCAAATGAAATTGTCAATGATAAGACGGACGTCGCAGGTAGGATTGTTCTGCTGTACTGGAAGTGTACTGACAGCGTAATTGATTTTTTGAAACACCCAATCCATTGGTCATTTCGAAAATGTATGCAATGACTTTGATTGATTTTGTTCTTGCTCTTTGCAATGACGATGTTCTTTTGCATTTTTGTTTTTGTACGTCCGACATTTTGTTTATTTTATTTTATAGGAAAACGCTCCAAGCCATGTTTTTTTTAAACAAATTGGACCTTGCAATTCAGTGCATTTATTTTTTATGTTTCACGACATCTGAACCTGTATTGTATTCGAAAGATTCCTAAATTTCACTCCTGATACATAATGAGTAAAACATTCGTCAAAATTTTCCATTTAACTATATTTATAAATCATAATAGTGCTCTTGAATTATTATTTACACAAATGCGAGGAAAAGTATTGTTGGTAACTTTTAGGTAACTTTGTGTTGATAGTATGGAAATGGCACCACCAGAACAAAACCGAAATATACGGTAGAGGCCAGTGTTTAATGGTGATGGGGTACACGATATGGTGAACCCGACAGAAATTGTCGGACTTCCAGAAGTCAAATTGCATGCATCCCTAAAGTACGGCTTAGGTTCCAGCACGGCTCGAACCCACGATGATAAAGGTTTAAATCTTATTGCTCCACAAATTAAGCCACGGAGGTCCGCAAAATTTCAGCAGCCCTTCGTGATACATTTAGTAAAAGATTCAGAATGTCCACATTGACATTATTCTCTCATCATCTTTGATAAATACTTCACAGTGTTCTCATTGGGTTTATTATTGGAGAAATTTCAAAATTACCAAATGGTAAATTTATGATATCCCATATTTTAATATCATATGACCCATTGATCATATCGCAAACACTTCAAGTCTTACTAATGACTTTGTTACATGGTTTAATGCGGATGCAAGTATGCAACAGTTAAACCAACAACATAACCTTATTTTTTAAAAACATTTCAACCCTACAAACTATAATAGACTGGTCTAAATAATAAAACAGAGCATACCATTTAGATATACTTAAGGATGAAATGGTTAATCTTCCTGATAGAAGATTGTTATGGTATCATTTCATAATTTGTTTAGTTTTTACTACACATGGAAATAATCCTTTAAGGAGTTGCGATTATTGATCTAGCAAAAGGATATTGTTCATATGACTAAGCATGTTTTTTGTTAAAAGCATGTTGACCTTTATTTTATTGTTGATTTCAACATTAAGGGCTCCTATATATTACAGATTATCACAATATCATACCTTGTTGTGCTGTGGACATATAGTTGTTTACGGAAGTGCCAACGATTACGTTAGACAAATTGTACTAATGAACCAGTGAATAAAGCAGAAACTTTTGTATACACTAACATAGGTAATTTTCTTTTACTTTTGTTTTTTTTTTGCGTTGATGTAGTTCGATTGAGATTTAAATGATATCGCCCTCAGCAATCCTGTGATATTAACTCTGTCAAATCAAGTTTGATTAGACTACGAAAATTATTATAACACGCTGAGATAATAAATAGAGTTTATTGAGAAAATTAAATGTAACGATTTTTGTCCAAAACAAAAAATAAGATTTTTAACGAATAATATTTGATAATATCAATTAATAGTTTTCCCTCAGTCTACAGTTTACAGTCTGTCGACTGAATAAAGTGATACTAAAGAGAAATTAAATCATGTTCATCTTGACGATTTGAAGAATATTTACAACTTTGAAAGTATACATATACCCATCCATTCATCTATCATCTGTCCATCCGTCCGTCCACGATATCAATGCCTACATCGTAGGCACGTACAAACACAGAGAGAGAGAGAGAGAGAGAGAGAGAGAGAGAGAGAGAGAGAGAGAGAGAGAGGGAGAGAGAGACAGACAGAAAGAGAGAAACACAGACACATAAATATGTAAACACTAAGACAATTAATTTCTATACATTTATCTTTTCATTCATTTATATCCATTCAATCAATTCATCTATACATATACAAATACATATATGCCTACATACATAATCACAGAAAAAAACCGCATACACACATGCATGTAGATAGATGTGTTTTTACTTTTGATTTTCATTTTTGTTTTACGCTAAACTCAACAAATTTTCAGTCATATGATGGTGACCGCTTGTTAATGGTGGAGAGAACCCTGTAACAATGTACCCAGGAAGAGACCACATGCCTTCCTAAAGTAAACTGGTACGCTTTCTTACATAATCAGAATAGTACCCGTGGGGCTCCGACCTACGCTAACCAGTAGTAAGATATTTCATTGTTAAAAGTGTAATACTCTGACCACTCAGTCACAGAGGACCTAATACTGACCAGAAGTAAGAGATTTCATTGTTAAAAGTGTGATGCTCTGACCACTCGACCAGAGAGACCCGACACCGACTAAAATTGAGAAACTTCATGGTTAAAAGTGTGATGCTGGAACCACTCAGTCACAGAGGTCCAACACTGACCAGATGTAAAACTTCATGGTTGAAAGTGTGATGCTCTAACCACTCAGTCACAGAGGTCCAACACTGACCAGATGTAAAACTTCATGGTTGAAAGTGTGATGCTCTAACCACTCAGTCACAGAGGTCCAACACTGACCAGATGTAAAACTTCATGGTTGAAAGTGTGATGCTCTAACCACTCAGTCACAGAGGTCCCAACACTGACCAGATGTAAAACTTCATGGTTGAAAGTGTGATGCTCTAACCACTCAGTCACAGAGGTCCCAACACTGACCTGATGTAAAACTGTGATGCTCTAACCACTCAGTCACAGAGGTTCAACACTGACCAGATGTACAACTTCATGGTTGAAAGTGTGATGCCCTAACCACTCAGTCACAGAGGTCCAAACACTGACCAGAAGTGAGAGATTTCATGGTTAAAAGTGTGATGTTCTAACCACTCGGTCACAGAGACCCGACACTGACGAGAATTGAGACTCCATGGTTGAAAGTGTGATGTTCTAACAACCTCCCCCCCCCCCACCGGAGGTCCAGTTTTAATGATCAACCTGTTTTAAACGGTCACAATGTATCAATGCTTATATCTGAAGGTCACTTGAACAAACTGTCGTCGTAGTTTGTTTGTTGTCAAAGTGCGCCGTCTGTCGTACATCATGCGTCGTCTCCTGTTCATTTTAATATATTTTTGACTTCTTCTCCAGAACAAGTTGGCCAATTTTAACCAAAATTGGAGGAAGCATTTCCATTTGAAGCTGTATACAATTCGCGAAAAAGGGCTAAAACCATAGGGCCCCAAAAATTGACCACAACGAAAACAAGTTTGTATATATTGGTCTATTAACAAACACAACCATCGGTAATTTGCATCTTTGCGTCTGGTACAATCTACAACAATCATTATTCAATTAGAGTTTGCTTAAAGGGGCATTAGCTGTGGTTTTTATAAAAAAAATTAATACTTAGATTGATATAAAATAACAAAACAGAGATAAACATAGGCATAAACATTATTAAATTCCTACATGTTTTGTGAAAATTGTTTCAGAAACTCAGGTTTGACACTTTTTCAACACTGGATCTGACCTTATTTCACAAAATATAAAGAGGACAATTGATTTTGAATAACATGTTTATTACATCAAATAAGGCAGGGGAATACATATTTAACATAGTGCGGAGCAAGTTTAGTTAGGCCCTAGATTTACCCGATGTTCTGTACATGTAGGCTAGGCTTGTGAAATGTAAACAAACCACGTTTTGACACAGGTGCTTGGAAATCTTTTCAGAGCGTTATATACTGAATGCAAACTGGCGCCTAGAAGATAATGTTAGGCTCTAAAATGATTCCCGCGCCCCTGTGGTTTTGATTGAAAATGAAACACATCACTTGATGCCTCAAAGATCATGCCAGAGTTATCGATAGACCTGGACAGCAAACACGCTTCGAAGTTCGCCCAGTTCGATGTTCATTTTCTGATCTATATTTCCAGTGTCACTGTATCTTTTTAAAACGGTTGAACTGTTGACTTAGATAGTTGATACATTAAACATTTCCACTCGCCAACTTTTGGTAGAGACAAAACAAGTCTGTGCGAAGCCATTTTGTTCAGCTTCGATACGGCGTTATAAATAGCTAAAACGAAAATCCCCTTTTTAAAAGTTTTTTACTACGGCATCAACATGTATTGGCATCTGTTAGCAATGTGATCAGTATATAATCAAACATTGAATTGAAAATTATCATTACATTATAGATGGGATTAATTAATCTGATTTTCATTAGTGGCTTGGCACTTTATTTTGATTGGCTTAATGTAAAAAAAAACCCTGTCTACATTTAGATTTCTTATTAAGCCAATCAAAATACAGTAAAACCAATAAAATAATAACAGTGAAAAATAAAGCTCATTTCTAATTGATAAATTTAATAAAATTGTAGTAAATAAGAACATAAGATATTCCTTTCATGTGCAGTAATTCTTATTTGTTATCGCACATCAAGTACAAGTAATAAAAGTCGAGAAAAATGTAAATAATCTTTTTAGTAAACACTGGAAATGCCCCCTGTATACTTTTAATTACTTAAATAATGTCGTTATATTTATAATATTCTGAATGTCTATCAATAAACATGTATCCATTAATACGACCCAGTCTGTTAGGTGTGGAAATCGCCGGGGGTGTATCTTACATATTGTAAACTGCAAATACGTTTTTTGTATGGATTTTCCATGTTTTTGCGATACTCTGCCAGATTTATTTGACACACCGAGAAATTTAACTCATAATAGTTCAATTAAACAATATTTTAAGTAAGGATACATAATAAAATAAAATGGGACTTTGTAAAAAGTTCGAGACAATGAGAAATTCGAATCATTGAAATTAGATTATATAAAAGTTGTTCGGAATTATCTGAGGATCATTGTGATAAATATGCAAGGTCATGGGGTCAATGGATAAGGCACGATACACCTATGAAATAAACAGAACATATGACTTTTAGTCAATTTTTAGACGTTTGTTTTATTTCTTATCAAGAAAGAGTAAGCGAATCTAAGCCAAGCATAGGAGGACCTATCCCAGACTGAAGAGACAATACGTTTAAAATTTCATATAGAGATGTAAACAACTCACTGACAAATTATTGACACAGGGAATGTTATTGAGGCGCCTGTTTGGTGGCATTTGTTGAGACGTCCGTACCGATTGTGACAAGGATTCGTACCTCACGTATTTCATTTGGATTTGACTGCAGAATCAGAGCGGGTTTGACCGGTCGACAAGGGATGCCTATTACTCCATGGCACCTGATCCTACATTTTGATTTCTAGAGGTCCGTGTTTGTTCATTTCGTATCAGATTTGAACCTATATCCTTAACATTCTGAAGATTTATACTACTATGGTATCTGAGATTTTATATATTTCATTAGCCTATTTATATCCTGTTCTCTGCACTTGTATGTCGGCTGTCATACCGTTGCTTTCTTGAAGTCTTATAAAACCGTAAATAATAATTATGTCTGGATATGTACTTCATAAATAAGTTCAACTTTTGTCTGGCCACAGTGCGTTTGAAAATGCGTGTGTATCGAAATATATATAAAAAAGGATTTTTGACAAATTAATTATCATCGTTTGGTGTAGATATGAAGCTTTAGATATTAATATTAAATAAGCGTGGTAATATGTTTTTAAGTATTGATAATTAGTTAATAACTATTAATTAGTGATAAATCAATCAAATTAGTATTTAAGAATGTTTTAACCATTGTACCTTTCCAGACAAAAAAGAAACACCTTTCAAAACGCTCATTATATTTCACCGCAACGCAGAGTTTTGCTTAACGTGTAAATCTACTCAACATCATTCCGCTTTCTTAGAAAACAATCTTACTATTATATCATTTTTGCGGGTTAAACATAAATTCCATCATCAACGATCAGACTTATTATGTCGAAAAAATAGTTCGGGCATTACTTAAGAAAAGTGGCGGATCTCGCTAGGTCTGTTCTTTAATTTCACCGTTATATACCGACCGCTCATTCAGATAAAAATCAAACTATGATTATTTCCATGTTATTACCAGTTACATATTTGTCTGTCATTAGTTTCAAATATAGCGAATGCATATAACACGTATTTGCTTTTATATGTGAAAATGAAAGACAATAGGTCAAGGACTATGTATCGTTTAAATGCTGGTGGAAGTCTGAATGTGTGTCATCTTAAGCATATTCATCTATTTACATTTGATGAAGTTTACAACAATGTATGTGTCAGTACAATATTTAAAGAGCAATCTGGTTGGAGTAACTTGGCATACAACTCTCAAACCCTTTTATAAGGTGTTTAATCCATACCACAAACCTTGTTTGTTAAACAGTAATTATGTATCTGAAGTACATTGGCTTATGCTACTGGAATGCGTCCTTAAGTACGTCGAAATTCCTTTACCCTCTTTATTTCAAACTAAACACCTAACCTCAATTTGACGTAAAATAATTTTTACCGATGTCAGTTTAGTTCAATGACGTAACAATGGATTCACATTTTACCTTGAAATGGGAATACGCTTACGGGATAAAATACCAACTGATTAGTTACTACTACTTTTATTTTTAAAGATAATATAATACGTAACAATAATAAAATCGGTTTACATAACTAAAGAACGTGACCTACGGTACGTGACTCTATACATGACGGATGTTGTCTGAGTTACTGTCGGATTCAATTTACAAAAAAGTAGTACAAATACAAATATGTAATCTGCCATTAACAAACCGAGTTTACTTCTTTTCACAGACTAAGTGAGTTAAAGGACGAAATATTGCATTATATATATATATATATCTCGACTGAGGGGAAAAAAGCTGTCACAGATTAACATAAATGTTTGTAGTATTTTATACATTTGAAGGTTTTAATAAAGATTACTTAATTATTGTATTTATATACATGATGGTGTGGATTTTTTCTCAGTACTCTACAGACAAACATTCAATCTAAAGGAATTTTGACATTATGTGATCATTTCCCGCCAAAACAATAATAAAACGTTAAATTCAAACCGTTGCAGCAATGCATTGTCATTTGAAAATATAGTTGAATACAAAATACGTTTTAAATGTAAGAATATTGGAGTGATTCCAACTCAAACCACACTTTATCATCTACCATAGTTTGTCGATAAATGTCTCTTGCTCATATATTTTCTGCAGGTAGTATATATGGTATTTATATAATGCCTATATGACTATAATAAGTAATATGTAATTATAATATATAATTTATATTAATTATATGTGATTTGGATCATGTTACCTGTCATATACTAGTGGTTTGCATGAACAAATTGTAAAACTACATATACTAGAGAATTATCACATGGAATTAGATTTAAATTGTTTCAAAGATTTGATTAGTGACTAACGTACATGACGTGGCCTATTGAACAATTTTCGTTGTCTTATTTCCGGTCATTAAGTGATCATAGTTCCGAGTTCTGGGACTATGGTCTTCAAATACTTTAATAACCATTAGTTTACAGTCTTGATTACTTATAAAATGTGTCGCTTTTTAATAAGCTACATCATTTTTAATTTTACTATATGTTTATGATTTCCTTAAATCTGTATTGTACTAATGCTCTCTGCTCTGAAACGAAGATTGTTCTGATAGCGTTGTCTCGAGATCAATTTGTACCCTCGCCTTCGGCTCTCTGTTCCATTCATTGACAACACTTACGTTAGCATACGTGCCCTTGCAAGAAAGCAATAATTGGTAAACATGTTCTTATACTTTATGCGAGAATCTGTGATAGCTCAATGAGCTTAACTTTGATTATATAATCTTATGAAACCATATCTTGTTTAGATCCTTTAAAGAAAAAATCTCTTTCCAGACTAATTTCAGACCTTAAATCGAGCAAATTGGTACATTTCTGTTGTCATGCCATAGGATAGCTTCTATGTGATAGCCCCTGTAAGGGCTACGGAGAGAAAGAAATGTCATTGCCAAGACAGAAACAATTACAGCAGAGCTCCACAAATAAACGTAACCATGAATAACACCGTGTTCCCACTTTAGAACCATTCTGTCTTAATTTCGTCTCAGTAGTATATCTAATATAAATTTCTATCGAACGAAAGTCGATCTAAAATTAGTGTAAATGCTGTGAAAAAAGTCATTTAAGAAACAAATTCTTTATTTCGTTAAAGAAATCACGTTCATTACACCTCCCAAAGTTTGATTTGAATTTGATATTGATGTCAAAGATGCGGGAGTCGTTTCAAGATGTTGCTTACCATGTCCATGTGGTTTGTTTTTGTCCCGCAAGTAAAGGCCTTCTGTTAAACGAGCATTAGCTGTTGGCATTAACTGTGTTCTTTTTCCGATTGTTTCCTTTCACTACCTAAATTGGTATATAATATGAAAAAGAGCTATGCACAGGCATAAACAATTTTAAATTCTTTAATATTTTGTGAAAAATGCTTGAGTAACCCAGGTTTGGCATTTTTCCAGTTGCAAGTGATTAAATCAGACTTACTATATTTATTTAAATATCTCATTGGACCGGATCTTATTTTCACAAAACATATAAGAATAAAAAAAATCTGTATGCCTGTGTTTAGCTCTTTGTCGTTGTTATTGTATAGCTGTTCAATTAACGTCCCATTCAAGAATCTATTACTGATATGGAGACGTCACCGAATGCCGATGAAAGGCCACTGAACATTGATGGTTCTTTAGCGTGCCGACACCTGCTGTGACACGGGAACTCGGTTTTTGCTGTTTCATCTGAAAAGTCAGTCGCTTCCGCGGAGGCGACCCTCAAGATGCAAATCGATATATATATATATATATATATATATATATATATATATATATATATATATATATATATATATATATATATATATATATATCTGAAGCTTCTGAAACATGTTTTAAAATTGAACAACTTCATGTTTCATGCAGAACTCTACCAACAAATTAGTGGCATTGCAATCCACTCTGGTTAATGGAAATATTTAGTTCAGCCTCCACACCAAACCCACAGATTCCCATTTATACTTTTTACTATATACTATATACTTTTATACTATTTATGACATCCAGCTGTCATCCCCCTCATACTTTTAAAGGAGTACCAAAATGTTTAACCATCCGAATTCGTAGAATCTGTTCATCTACATCTACTTTTCGAGAACAGAGTCAAGTCCTAAAAAACAACCTTTTCAACAGAAGCTACAAGGCTAGGACTGTGCAAACTGCATTTTTGCGAGAGATTTCCAATAAAGACAGAAACACTCTCCTGTAATACAGGGTTCCCCTGGAATTTTCCAACTCTCCACAAAAATGACAGAATGGCAAATGTCTCCAAAGAACCGCAATTGGATTCTTTTAGACGACCCAGGAATCTTAAGGACATCGTAGTTAAAACCAGATTAGACAACCCTTTGCCTACTGCCAGCTTCAAAACACGTCTAGATAACAGATGCCTGCTTTGCAAATGCAGCAACGATACCAATACCTTTAGCAGCACTACCACAGAACGTAGCTGAGCACATCATGTAACTCTAACAACTGCGTCTATCTCATCATTTGCAAAGTTTGTCAGAAACAATATGTTGGTGAAACTGGAGACATCAGCAGACGCATCAATAACCAACGGTCCACCATTAAAACTAAAAAGCTCAAGGAACCTGTTGGTGACCATTTCAACCTTGAAGGGTCATAATTGGGAGGACATGACAGTCGTGGTTATTGATCACAACCCTAATTGGAGTGATGCAGAAAGAAGACGGAAAGAAAAAAAATTGGATGAACAGACTTCATTCTTTCAGACCCAAAGGCATTAATAAGCTAATGGACTTCACGAAATATGATATTCAGCCTGATAGCTTTTAGCAATATAATTCGAGTTCAAACTGACTGAAACTCGAATCCTCCATAGTTCGTTCGTTCGTTAGTTTGTTGTTGTTTTTGTTTTGTTTTTGTTTTTGTTTTTGTTTTGTTTTGGAATCGTAAAAGTCTTACCTTGGAATTTATCTGACACCGTGTGTCGGTGTAATTCGAGTTCGAACTGATGTCAACACGAATCCTACATCGTTCTTGCTTTGGATGCGAACTTGTGTTGTGTCGAATCCACCCATTACTGGAATTTGTATATAATTTTGGAACGATGGATCGAACCTTTTATGCATCGAATCCGCCAAATTAAGTACAGTTTACCGGATCTGATTCCGTGTTCTGACTTTGTAGATCAAATTCATTTTGCAGTTGCTTGTTATTTTCACTTAGATCTAGTTTTAGTCACATTTCGTTTGTATTTTGAGCTTAGTTTAGTAGTTGTTTAGTTATCCTTTTGTTTGAGTTCCATTTTCGTTTATTTATTACGCTGTCTCATTGCACTTGTAATATGTAGCATTTCTGTCACTCTCCGGTTGTGTGTGAGTGGAGGTTTGTGTGAGAGTGTGTATGTGTACGTTTTCTCCATCTTATTTCAATTGTTTTGTCCTGATGAAGGGACAGGTCGTCCAGAAAATTTGACATTTATTTTGCCCGTGTCGTTAGTCATTTTAGTACTTTATATATATATAGTGCTGTTTTGGTAGGACTTATGCTGTTGAAAGTATCTTCCAATTCGTTAATTCCAAAACACAATATCGTTTCGGATTAGTAAACCTATATAATTATCACATTTTTATATCACTTGCAGAAACACGTCCTCATAACGCACTCAAAAAAGTGGCCGGGTCGCTACCCATCATGACGCGATTAGATTCATAAGTTGGAAAATTATAATGCCTGATATTTGATCTCAGAGTTTGATAGCTTACACGTTAGTCGTTAAGGCGATAAAACTTAATACACTTTTGATGTCCTTATTTTAGGCATATTAAAATGTAAAACGCTCTGTATTATTTTTAATTGATTCTCTCGAGACCACAAAACATTTCTTTTTCTGTTTGAACAAATTCTTCATTATAGTAAAGAAAGTACAGAAACCGCGTGCTTAGCTTTTCAAGAATAATTTGTGACAAAGAGTTTGTTCAATAGCAAACGTCATGATAACCGTTTACGTTATCACTATTTTCACGGCGAGAAATTTTCGTGTTTTTCAAGAAAAAAACTTGAACATGCGTATTAAATTTCGTGCAAGAAATTTTCAAAACAAAAGTGTAAAAGGAGTTATTACAAAGCTTATAAACAATTCGTTATTCGTGAATACGATGTTTGGTTATATTTGAATAAATTATGGATGGTCATAACTTTTATAATTTCTATTCATAATATATTGTTTTCTGATACTTCACAGCTATAAGGTATCATATTGACGGTTTTTAAAATTCACGGTATATTTTATTTGCGCGAATATAGCGAAACTAAACCACGTGCGAAATAAAACAACTATGTAGTAATAGTTCTACAGCCTCCATTTCATCACTTATGATTCTAAAGATTTCCATGTCTAACAATTCAATGTTATTCTTTGTTATCATGCTACATATTTCATTTCAACATTAATCGTTCTACAAATACCACATTTATCTATCATGAATAATTCTATACATTCCATTTGATCACTAAACATTGTGCAGATTCTGTTTTCGTGCGTCTGCATATTCATTAATCATTCTACAGTATTTTTATTGTAAATCATATAACATTTTCTTTTTATAAATCATTCTACGACATCCTCAGTTATCGTTAATAATTCTACAGATGTTTTCGTAACATAAATAGTTAGTTAGAGCCAATTGGTTTTTTTGAGTTTGAGTTGAGTTGCCTTTTCGTTGGCAGTTGTTGAGACGTCTGTACCAATTGTGTCGAGGATACACTCCTCACGTTTTTCATTGAACTTGACAGTGGACTCACGGCGGGTGTGACCTGTCGACAGGGGATGCTTACTCCTCCATGGCACCTGATCCCACCTCTTGGTTTTCAGAGGTCCGTGTTTGTCCATTTTTACCGGATTTGTATCTATGTCCTGGACATTCTATTGATTTATGCTTTGGTATCTGAGGTTTTTATATTTCTCCCAACCAATAAATCACATGCGCATATATAGAAGGTGACAAAATACAGTCATACCTTATGTGTTAAATTACATTAACACTCACATTTCAAGGAAAAACATGGAAATGATCCATATATCCATCTTATTAAATGTTTTGACAACACACGTATGTTTAACGGTTTGTCATTAATTTGCACATCACATCTTGTGAAAAGGTAATAATCAAAACAAGAGGATTGTTAAGGTGAGAAGTAGCTTAGTTGTATTAAAATATACCCTTTGGATGACAATAACAGGAAAAAAGATTGCACCGAATCTGACATTAAATTAAAATGTACCTTTTGGATGACAATAACAGGAAAAAAGATTGCACCGAATCTGACGGGGTTCATTTTTATGTGAACTCTGAATGATGTAGGTAATTTATAGTTATATTTTACACTCATTGTGTGCTCTTCTGAAAAATCATCGATGAGATAAAGAAAGTCTTTCATTATTACGAGCGATATTTCAATATAAAATACTTCAGCATGGATTGAACATTCCAACATCAAATGACAAATATATTCCTAAGTAAATGCAGAATAAAATAGATAATTATTTACGTACTCAAATTCATTATTTGATATTAATTACTGCAGTATTTTTTTAATTACAGCAAATGTAATGGACATATAAAACAGTAGGAAATAGTTTGTTCATTAAGAAAGTAAATTTATCACTTATTGCTCCACGTTACCAGGCGTCAAATGTTTTAATATTCATATATTTACATACCGACTACAATTCCCTTCATTGCAAGTATAGAGAGCGATATATTGTATATTCCGGTAATATATATATAAATATTAGGATTGTTTTTCATTTTTGGACTGCATCGAGTATAAATGCAATGGCTTATGGAAAAAAATTCAAATGTGCAGCACGTCGTGTTGCAAAGATTTTTTTTCCCATAATCCATTGCATTTATACTCGATGCAGTCCAAAAAATGAAAAACAATCCTTAATTCTTTACAATATTTATTATTTATGGAATATATCGTTTTTAAAAAGCTAGTCATTTTTATTTTACTTCATGGTGCGATGTATTGAACAATTTTTGTGGGATTATTTCCGGTCATTAAGTGATCGTAGTTCCTAGTTCTGAGACTATTGCCTTATATAAACTGACTCCAAGTTATCAGCCTTCAAATACTTCTGTATTCATTTGTTTACAGTCTTGATTACTTATGAAATGTGTCGTTTTTTGATAAGTTATACCATTTTTTATTTTAATGCATGTACATGATTTTCTTAAATCTGTATTGTACTAACACAATAACTTTCTTCTCTGAAACGAAAATTCCTGTGATAGGTTTGTCTCGAGATCAATTTGTACCCTCGCCTTCGGCTCTGTTTCTGTTCCATTCCTTGTCAACACTAACACTAGCATTAATGCCCTTACAAGAAAGCAATGGTTTTCAATATCTTCTTACTTTTAGCGGGAATCTATGATAGCACACTGAGTTTATCTGGAACTTACTTTGAATATATAATTTTATGAAACCATAACTTGGATGGATACTTTAAAATAAGAGCTCTGTCCAGACTAGTTAGAGATACTGAGGCCATAAATCGAGCAAATTGGTACATTTGTGCGTAGTGCCATTGTATAGCATCTATGTGATAACTCCGGTAAGGGCCACGGATAGAAATGTCATTACGAAGATAGAAGCAATTACATCAAAGCTCCAGATTTCCATAAATAAGCGTTACCGTGAATTTAAGACCGTGTTCCGACTTTAGAATCATTCTGTCTTAATTCCGTCTCAGTGGTATATCACTATTAATTTCTGTCCAACAAAAGTAGATCTTCAATGAGTGCAAATGCTGTGAAAAAGTAATTTAAGAAACAAATTCTTTATTTCGTTCAAGAAGTCTAGTTCATTCCCCACAAAAGTTTAATTTTTATTTGATGTTGGTATCAAAGATGTAGTCGCATTTACTTCGTTCCGCAAATTTTATGGTCGGTATAATAGTCTTGTTTGCGATTACTCTGTTTCACTAAGTGAAAAGTTGAGTTGCCGTTTTGTTGGTGGATTTTGAGACGTCTGTACCAATTGTGACGAGTATTTACTCCTCACGTATTTCATTAGACTTGACTTTGGACTCACGGCGGGTGTGACCGGTCGACAGGGGATGCTTACTCCTCCATGGCACCTGATTCCACCTCTTGGTTTTCAGAGGTCTGTGTTTGTCCATTTTTACCGGATTTGTATCTATGTCCTGGGCATTTTATTGATTTATACTTTGGTATCTGAGGTCCGTGCTTGTCCGTTTTTACCGGATTTGTATCTATGTCCTGGACATTTTATTGATTTATACTTTGGTATCTGAGATTTTTTTTAGATATCAAGAAGTAGCTGATCTTGTTCCTGTGGTTGTTTTTTTCGCGCAACTATAGGTTTTCTGATAAAGGGACATTGGCTGCGTCTTTTTAATGTTGTCTTTTAACTAATTAAATTGGTATACAAATAGCTATACACAGGTATACAGAACTTTAAATTCCTTTATATTTCGTAAAAAATTCTTGAGTAATCCAGGTATGACACTTCTTCAATTGCTACTGATTAACTTAACCTTACTTTTTGTATAGGAATACCACACTGGTCCTGGCCTTATTTTCACAAATATATAAAAATAAAATATTTTGTATGTCTGTGTATAGTTCTTATTTGTTATTGTGCATCAAGTACAAGTAATAAAAGTAGAAAAGGTATGCACACTTCATGTCTCTTTAATACATTCTTTAGATATTTCATTTCTTTGGATTTTGCACAAGAGCTTTAACTTATATCCATGCTTTTTATTGGGTATATCATGGTATATTTTGAAAACTTAAGATCAGTACATATTGTATACCTCAGACTATGAGCTGTTTGTTTTCATTACATAGTACAAGTATTATTTAGAGTATCAAAATGCAGAAAATGCCATGTTTCGAGTTCGGACACACACCCAGCCACCCACCCCCCACACACTGTATATTTGCTATATTCACGGTGTTGACAAATCATATATACGCGTATTATATTATGTCCTATTTTTCATGGACCTAGTGTTGTTAAAAGTATCATTCAATCCGCTAAATCAAACACCCGTTATCGTTTCATGAGAGAGATAGACATGGAAATTACGACCGATGGAAGTAACCGTTGTACAGAATTAGCTCAATCAATTCCATCCGATTAGTAAACCTTTATAGTTATCATATTTTTATTTCACTCGCAAAAAAACACGTCTTCATAACGCTCTAAAAAGAGTCGCCAAGTAGCTATCCAACACAACAAGATTAGATTCAAAACTTGGATAATTATAATGCCTGGCATTTAATGTCAGAGCTTGATAGCTTATATATAAGATGTTAAGGCGATAAAACTAAACGTTAATACACTTTTGGTGTCCTTATTTTAGGCATGTTGAAATGTAAAACGCTCTGTATTGTTTTTAATTGATTCTCTCGAGATCATAAAGCATTTCTTTTTCTATTTGAACAAATCCATCATTATAGTAATGTAAGCACAAAAACCGCGAGCGTAGCTTCTCATGCATTACTTTGGAGAAAGAATTAGATCAACAGCAAGCACCATGATCACTGTTAACGTCATCACTATTTTCACGGCGAGAACATTTCGCGTTTTTCCAGAAAGAATCTTAATCACGCGTATCACATTTCGCGCAAGAACATTTCCAAAACAGAAGTGTAAGTATTATAAACATAATACCAAAGTTATAATGCTCAAGACGATCATTTCTGTGAAATAGACTTCATCAGTTGAGTTCCAATTTTAAGCAGATTTTCTAAAAGGAAAGTGATATAATACAAGGACAAATAATAAATCTAAATACATCGCCAAATGCGTCTAAAAGAAATTTAAGCAAAGATTGTCATTTTTTTTATTCTTGGATACGATGTCTGGTTATTTCTAAAAATAATAGTTGTATATTTATTTATTTATATTCATTTTTGTTGGTACAGGAAATAATTAGTGTCAATGTTAATTTTATATAGAGCCAAACTCTGTTAAATCATGTAATAAGCGGTAACGACCGACAATAATTAGGGTTGTGGAGTTTTGCAAAATGTTATATACTGAACTGTTTCCTAAACCAACAAATCGCATGCGCATATAGAAGTACATGACGACAAAGTACAATTATACTTTTTGTGTTAAATATTTAACTACGGAAGTGTAAGGGCCACATTATTTTTTTTATTTCTCGTTTGCCAACTTTAAAGTTGGCTTTTCCAACATTTTTCTTGGAATTTTCAACTTTTTTTCTCGTTTTCCCAACTTTGAAGTTGGCTTTTCCAACTTTTTTCTTGGTTTTTCCAATATTTGTTTTTGAATTTCCAACTTCAAATTTGGTTTTTCCAACTTTATTATTGGCTTTTCCAACTGTATAACTGTTAAATCTTATTTATTCCTATAAAAAACAGTATGTATCTGAACACATTACATAAAGAAACATTGGAGAATTCAGATTATGTCTGCTGAATTTCTCTTTGTTTTAAAAGTTAATTAGTTGGAATATTTCTGAAGAATAAATATGCCGCAATTTAATGTCTGCAAGTCAAAATAACCTTTTTTTGCCTTGTAAAATCATAATAAAAAGATTCCAGGGGAGAATACCCCTAACATTTATTCCATATGCATTTGCTGAGATAATCTTCTTTTGAGATATATAACCAATGTGAAATACTAGCAGTTGGAGACTTAGTTTGATGTCTGGGTGTTGATAAAAAGTACTAAAAAAATAAGTGTTAATTAACCTAATGCGCGGTAACCGTGCTTTAAGTTAGCATGAATTTATCTCAATCCTTTGAACATGTCTAGATCTGCCATTACGTTATACTACAAATTTGACCACAAAGGCAAAAAAACTATTAAAAAAATTGTCCCTAGAATGATTAAAATAAATATTCCGTCTTGTGACGTACCGAAAATAAATAATCTGACTTGAACAAATTTGCAATGCTGTCCCCCAAAAAGTCGTCCCCTGAAGTTATATAAGGCTTTGAGAAATAAAAAAAATAAAAAATCATATCGAAAAGAAACGTAAATTGCATCCGTTTATTGTGCTCCTTTATTGGCCGACCTGTTCCTTTATTCATACGAAGCAGACTTCATTCAGAAACTGCTGAATCAAAAGAAGAAAAAGTTAGCGGTGTCCTTTAATTTGACATTTAGATATATCGACGACGTTTTGTCAATTAATAATGACAATTTTCATACATATGTCAATGCGATATATCCCAGCGAACTAGAAATTAAAGATACAACAGAATCAAGCACACACGCTTCATACTTAGACATTTTACATAAAATAAAAACAGACGGAAAATTAGCAACTAAGCTATACGATAAACGCGACGATTTCGGATTTCCCATCGTAAATTTTCCACATTTAAAAATTAAAAATAAAAAATCATATCGAAAAGAAACGTAAATTGCATCCGTTTATTGTGCTCCTTTATTGGCCGACCTGTTCCTTTATTCATACGAAGCAGACTTCATTCAGAAACTGCTGAATCAAAAGAAGAAAAAGTTAGCGGTGTCCTTTAATTTGACATTTAGATATATCGACGACGTTTTGTCAATTAATAATGACAATTTTCATACATATGTCAATGCGATATATCCCAGCGAACTAGAAATTAAAGATACAACAGAATCAAGCACACACGCTTCATACTTAGACATTTTACTTAAAATAAACACAGACGGGAAATTAGCAACTAAGCTATACGATAAACGCGACGATTTCGGCTTTCCCATCGTAAATTTTCCACATTTAAATAGTAATATCCCTCAGTCACCCGCATATGGAGTTTATATTTCACAAATGATCCGATATGCAAGGGCGTGCACAACATATGAAGATTTCATATACAGAGGTAAACTACTCACTGACAAATTATTGACACAGGGATATCGAAAACGGCGTTTAATGTCAACGTTCCGCAAATTTTACGGTCGGTATAATAGTCTTGTTTGCGAGTACTCTGTTTCACTAAGTGAAATGTTGAGTTGCCTTTTCGTTGGCGGTTGTTGAGACGTCCGTACCAAATGTGACGAGGATACACTCCTCACTTGTTTCGTTGGACTTGACTGTGGACTCACGGCGGGTGTGACCGGTCGACATGGGATGCTTACTCCTCCATGACACCTGATCCCACCTCTTGGTTTCCAGAGGTCCGTGTTTGTCCATTTTTACCGGATTTGTATCTGTGTCCTGGACATTCTATTGATTTATAGTTTGGTATCTGAAATTTTTATATATGTAAAGGGATGGTTCACCCTAGACACAAGTTGGATTTATTTGAAAGAGATTATCGTCCTGATTTCAAAACAGAAAAAAACATTTTCAATCGGACCACGCATTTGCAAGAAATCAATTTTTAAAATTCAAAATCAAGCTGCTCTCTCTCTCTCTCTCTCTCTCTCTCTCTCTCTCTCTCTCTCTCTCTCTCTCTCTCTCTCTCTCTCTCTCTCTCTCTCTCTGTGTGTGTCTGTATAAAAACAATTAGAATTTGACCTCCTTGCATGTACTCCAACTTCATCCATTGTTTTGACATTATGACTGCCATTATGACAGCTAAATGTTCCATGATTTGGTATAGACGTCGACAGATCAATCGACAAGTTGATTTATTTATGGGATGCACTCAAAACAGCGATCGATGCTCAAACTGACAACATATAATATGCAACTGACAAATGAAATTTTTTTTTTTTATTTCTGTGAATTCTATATTACATAGGCCATATATAAATATGAATTGTGATTACACGGGCTATTCTGTCATCGACATTTTGGGCAAGTATACCTTAGTTTCAGCAATATGAACCTCGAGGAAAACACGCGTGGGTGTAAAACCAAGGACGTCCGTGATAATTCTGAAACCTGTAAATTTGAGTACCTCATTTGAGAGAGAGAGAGAGAGAGAGAGAGAGAGAGAGAGAGAGAGAGAGAGAGAGAGAGAGAGAGAGAGAGAGAGAGATAGAGATTGGTCAATGCACTTTTGCTTAAAGCTATTGTAACACAAGCCAACCGACACGGCGTCCAAGCATGCGTATATATGACACATTCCTGAATGTCGACTGCCACAGTCGATAGACGATGATAGACATATATTTTGGAATCAAAATACACGATTATATTAATAAATCTCCACACTAGGGTAGATCAGACACGTGAAATACACGTCTCTGGGAAGATCTACGCTTTTTAATCATTAATTGTTTATAACAAATACAAGATTTTAAAATTTTCATTTCATTACCATTTTACTTGACTTTATAAAATTCTTAACCCGACATTTTAATATAATTTGAGGAAAAAAATGTGATCCGGAATCTATAAGCATGTACGTATGTGGTATATATGAAAAGAACGGTGTAGCCTATGTCACAAACTACAGAGGGCGCTGTGTTTTTGGGTGTTTAAAAAACAACATATTCCAAAATAAGGTTGGAAAAGCCAAGGAAAAAGTTGGAAAAGCCAACTTTAAAGTTGGCCAAACGAGAAAAACGTTGACAATTCTAAAATAAAGTTGGAAATTCCAAGACAGAAATTGGAAAAGTCAACTTCGAAGTTGGCAAAACGAGAAAAAAAGTTGGAAAAGGCACTTTTAAAGTTGGCAAAAAGAGAAAAAAATAAGGTTGCCCTGAGGTGGAAATTCTCAGAAAAAAGTTGAAAAAGCCTAGAAAAAAATTTGGAAATTCCAAGAAAAAAGTTGGAAAAGGCAACTTAAAAGTTGGGAGAACGAAAAATAAAAAATAAGGTGGCCCTGATACGCTTCCGTATTTAACACTCACATATCAAAGCAAAGCGTAGATATGGATCACGCTTTAATTATTTCTTTGTCATTAATTTGCACATCACTCCTTGTGAAAAGATAATAACCAAAACAAGAGGATTGTTAAGCTGACAAACAGCTTAATTGAATTAAAACTGTATACTTTGGATGCCAAAAAGAGGATAAGGAATGCTTCGAATCTGACAGTGTTCATCACCATGTGACGGTGTTCATCACAATATGAACTCTGAATGAGGTAGGTAATTTATAGTTACATTTTACACTCAATGTGTGCTCTACTGAAAAATCAATCGATGAGATCAAGAAAGTCATTCATTAATACGAGCGATATTTCAATATCAAATACTTAAGCATGGATTGAACATTACAACATCAAATGACAAATATATTCCTCAGTAAATGCTGAATAAAATCTGTATATTTGATTTTGTTTATTTTTACAGCAACTATAATACACTTTGCTCATTTGAAAGTGAATTGGTTATATACAATCACTTGGGCGTCGCATTAATTAAAACCTACACTAACAGGCTGATGGAAAAGTGAACCTAAGTCAGTGGGCGTATTGACAAAGTTAATACCGTTTGCATCCAATAGGGAAAAATAAATAACACCTAGTGGGATGAGTCTTGTGTATCTTCCTTTGTCTGGACAAGTTAACATTTTAGATCATAATGCAAATCGACATTAAAAACACCGACAGGAGTATTCGTCCCAACTTTCATCACACCTACGAGTATCTATTTAAAAGTGAGTAGAATCATCCGTGTGATAATGGAAATGATACCCCCCATAAGTTACATGAATTGGACTTATCAAAAATCTGTTTTCCCCATACTTCAAGTACATGTTAATGCATTCACGGTAAGCTAAATCAATATAACTTTCTCAATACCTAATAGCCTTACGTCATTGCCTGCATTAGGATGTCAATGCGCGTGTAACTTGTCAATACCGTAGTGGTTGACAAGGAAATTTGTTCCTCGTAAAAATGATAAATGCAAGAACCATGGGGGAAAGTGTCATCTTGTCGGAATATTCAATGTTTTTTGAACGGAATGGGATACTTGAAATGCCTATTTCAGCAGCCTAGTTGATAAATTTAAGTTTGTAATGTATTTATTTAATGCTTTAAAGTAAATAAATAATGAAGATAATTAAATTCACGTAAGTTTAAATGTCATGGTGTGTGTTTTTTTTTAGATTTAGTCAGACGTTGCTTTACGCCACTTTCAACGAAATTTCAGTCATATCATATTATGTCTTAAAGGAGCAGTAACTGTTTAGACTGATATACAATAACTCAAAAGAGATATGCACAGGCATACATATGTTTACATTCCTATATCTTTTGTAAACATTGCTTGAGGAACCCATGTTCGGCAATTTTTAAATTTCAACGGATTAACTCGATCTTACTATTTGTATATGAATACCAAACTGGACCTGACCTTATTTTCACAAAATATATAGGAATATGATTTTTATGTTTGTGTATAATTCCTATTTTTATTTACATCAAGTGAATGAGAACATGTAACAGTAGATTTTATGTTATGATAAACGCAGCTAATGGCACTTTAAATATCATAAACATTATACCAAAGTTATAATGCTCAAGACGATCGTTTCTGTCAATTAGACTTCATCAGTTGAGCTACAATTTTAAATAGTTTTTCTAAAGAGAAAGTGGTATCAGACAAGGCCAAATAAGATATCTAAACATATAACCAAAAGGAGCATTAGCTATGTCTGCTTGTACTTGGTAACTTATATTCCTATAAATTTGGTAAAAAATAGAGTCAGGCCCAGTGTGATATTCAAAAACAGGTAGTAAGGTTGAGGTAATTAAATGTAACTAAAATAATTGCCAAACCTGGGTTTCGCAAGCACTTTTCGCAAAATATATGAGAATTTAGGCTTTATATGTCCGTGTATACATATATCTCTATTTGTTACTGTACATCAAGTAGTAAAATATAACAAATCTCAGATACCAAAGTATAAATCAATAGAATGTCCAGGACATAGATACAGATCCGGTATAAACGGACAAACACGGACCTCAGATACCAAAGTATAAATCAATAGAGTGTCCAGGGCATAGATACAAATCCGGTAAAAATGGACAAACACGGACCTCAGATACCAAAGTATAAATCAATGGAATATCCAGGACATAGATACAAATCCGGTAAAAACGGAGAAACACGGACCTCAGATACCAAAGTATAAATCAATAGAGTGTCCAGGGCATAGATACAAATCCGGTAAAAATGGACAAACACGGACCTCAGATACCAAAGTATAAATCAATGGAATATCCAGGACATAGATACAAATCCGGTAAAAACGGAGAAACACGGACCTCAGATACCAAAGTATAAATCAATAGAATGTTCAGGACATAGATACAAATCTGGTAAAAATAGACAAACACGGACCTCTGGAAACCAAGAGATGGGATCAGGTGCCATGGAGAGAGAAGTAATCATCCCCTGCCGACCGGTCACACCCGCCGTGAGTCCATAGTCAAGTCCAATGAAATACGTGAGGAGTGTATCCTCGTCACAATTGGTACAGACGTCTCAACAACCGCCAACGAAAAGGCAACTCAACATTTCACGTAGTGAAACTGAGTAATCGCAAACAAGACTATTATATCGAAAGTAAAATTTGCAGAACGGTGACATTAAACGCGGTTTTCGATACCCCTGTGTCAAAACAAAAGGATTTAAAAAACAGCTAATGCCCTTTTATTATATTTTTCTGATTTGTGGAAAAACTACAATATCAGACACGGTTTTCAATACTTTTACTGGGTTAAAGAACTAATGTTTTATGGACGAAGAACGTAAAAATTATATCTCGAAGTAGGAAAAGGAAAGTATACCGCCGTTAATTAATTCTACATCATTATGTCTAAACATAAAAAGATAACTCCAATACGAAGCTTTTCTAGACATATGTTTTGGTGAACGAATTGCGTGATGTCTGAAGTAATCAAAGATAGCATGCGATATTAACAAGGGATAGAGGAAAAAGATATCCTCAACCTTGCGTGCTAACCCTAAAACATTAACGTGGACGTAAACGTCTCATAAAATTTCTATCGAAGATGTGATATTTAAATTGCTTACGCTCATAGTCGGGGTGCTAATGACATCTCGTAAAGTATACATAAGTGGATATTACAATCCGGTCGTGTTATCAGCTGGTGATTTCTGTGTAATTCAAGTTATATCAAATCAATAGATAACACATAGTAGGTCAATAGTATATGTGTCACGACACATTATGCAAATTTGACATGACCAGGTCATGTGTATCACATGCACATGAATTATTCAAGATCTATAAATAGGAACACAGCTAAAAACGATATACATACCTCGTTATAAGCGTGTATATGAATTAATACGTGCATATTTATATTGTACTACTCAAAAGAACAATTAACATTTTTGTACATATTTTTTGCTGTATGCCCAGTTATTAGTTTTTATTTAATTTTTATGGACATTAGTGATTTAGAAAACATTTTATACAAATGTTTAAGCAATTGTAATGTGTTTTCGATGAAACTAATTTGGTTTAATAACGAGTGTGTGACCATTATTGATCCTCCGATATATCAGTCGTGTTCAGAACGCCTACCCGTGTAGTTTATGTAGTACCGAGACTCATAGGTAAAGAGGACAGGACGCTAGTCCATCCTGCTCCAGCAAACATCCATGGTCCAAGCATTTTGAAAGTCAGAAAAAGATTGGATGCAGTTGCAAAACATTTTCCTTAAGTCTGTATAACCAGAAAACTATCATCAGTCGCAGACGTAGCCCTACTTCTGCCCATAGCATGTCGCCTTATGTATTATACTGTTGGAACCTCACCTGAGACTAGTGATGATCGTAATGTGCACACCGCGTGCCTCGCCAACCTGACGTTTAAGAGCCCCTTGGTCCACCATACCCACCTCCCGCCTTCTAATATTCGCATTTGCTATAATTCAGTCTTTACGTTCAGTCTTTCAAATTAAAATAAAACATGTGGGGTACATGCATGCAGCGTAAGCTAAACAATATGAAAATACAGGAGCACTTCGTTTGCATGACCTGAACAAAGATATTGTCTAACATTCATTGTTATATGTAAACTGGGACGATTTCCAATGTAAATATCATATATATATATATATAACTTCACAATGATGTTTGGAAAACTTGGTACTTAGAAAACTTTGAGTAGTATGAGAGGAAAATAAGAAAACAACTTGATATATATATATATATATATATATATATATATATATATATATATATATATATATATATATAATATATATATATATATATATATATATATATATATATATATATATGTTTGATCCCTTTGAAAAAAAAAACTATAACTTTGGTATTGTTAATAATATTCATAGAATGTAAAATGACAGACACACTTGAATGATTTATCTACAAGATTGAAAAGTTACTGTTCAACAAACCCTCATTTAATCATTGATGACATTTTGGATATGTGTTCCTCTAAAAAGAATTAATCCGTCAAAATTGTACACAGCTGAAGTGTCTGGCTTTATAATACAATTAATAAACATTGGAGGCATTTCGATAATGATTCCGAATTGATTAAACTGATTAAATCGGTAGCTAGCAATGTAACAAGCTGGCTATGGCCGTAAAACAATGAATACTGTTGAATCGAATTCAGGAACGAGGCAGGCTTCATTTTCCAGTGTCTTTTTCTATTTGTTAATTTGATTTTATGGCAATGAATCATTTATTGAAGATGATCACAATTTCTAATATATCCCGATTGCGTTGATAGAATCGGAAATAATTGAATGAATTATGATTGGAAACAAATATATGCAATAGACATTTTATTCTTTATACCCATTATATCACTTTTCTTTGTACATAAAGTAACGGTTGGATCCTTTTATCTGAGCAACTGGCCATTTAATTGAACAATGGAAATGTCACGATATTTTTTAAAACCTTATCACTCCCCTTGATTTCCAGAAGTCCATGTTTATCTAAATTTTAACAGAATTGCATCTATATTCTAGACATCTTAAAGATTTATACTTTTGTATCTGAGGTTTTTATACTACAGTATTATATGTTTGATTGCACGTGCCGTTTGGTGAATATAAATTTTATACATTTGTTCATTCACAAAATTATTGGTCAGCAGGGACATTAAATGTATCCCAAAAGAATGAAATATATGTATTGCTCACCACATGAACATGATGATGGCAAATACTAACACAGATATGTCATTTGACATTCTTATATATAAAAGAATTGTCAATGTTAAGTAGTAATATATAATAATATAACTATAGTAATATTTAATCAACCAAAGAATTATTTTCCATCATTGAGTGTTTTATAATATATATATATATATATATATATATATATATATATATATATATATATATATATATATATATATATATATATATATATATATATATATAAATAAATCTTAGTTTGTAAGATTTGTATGTTTTGGAAAGGGAACACATTTGTACTAATTCAAAATTATACCACAGCCACAGCTATAGTTCAATTATATCATTACGCTCGACCTAAATGTTATTTTTAGTTATCAGATTCCCATCAACACTGCCCACAAGATCCTCTTCATAAGTTCCTCACATCTGAACAATTGATCCCCTCAGGTAGCAAGAGAAAATATTTGAAAACGTTATAGTGTTGGTTGCTTTATCATTTCAATTTTTTCGGCCAAGAACGGTTGGATATTGAAGGTATTTGAGCTGGAGCATCGTTGTGTTGAAGCAGTCACGAGTTGTCCAGCCACAGCTATTGGCCTATCTCACACACTGAACTAATTATATGCCGTATGATCCGCACCGGAGATAAAAAAGAAATCTGTGGACCCTCACATTGTTTACGAATGTCAACGACAGATTTTATATTTAAGGAGTATGATATAAAAATTGTCATATAATAATATCTATTATATATCATGGTTAGATAATATCGGGTTTGATAAATTTATGTATAGGCCTATGGTATACATCGGGCTAGCGATAATGCTTTGATGACAATGGTGACTTAAAAGTAGTTATACTGACAGCGTGTATGGACTTCACTCGCACGTGTTAAAGTGTAACAACATTTGCCAAGATTATGGTTCTTAACGTAGATAACATGTTCAAAATACGAGCAAAATTTGAGATAAAAAACAATTTCCGACATGAATTCATAAAAAAGTATATATGTTTAATTACATTTTATTCACGGCTGTAATACAAAGTACATATAATTGATTTAGATTATAAGGTTTCACCTTATTTGATTGTGGGGGATAATTCTGCTGTAAACAATTATTTTCCAATTTTATAATGATCAGTTTATGTGCATGTGTGCGTGTGTTTATATTTGCATCTAGTTAAGTCCCACCTCTTGCTTTCAAGAGGTCTGTGTTTGTCCATTTTTCCCGGATTTGTATCTGTGTCCTGCACAACGTAAAGATTTATACTTTTGGTATCTGAGATATTTTATATTATAATATGAAAGAAAATAACATGAAATTTGACTTAATATTTATGCTTGATACAAACTATACATTTGTTTTTTCTTTAAATTATCGAATGTGGTAAAGTACATGTAAAGTTATGTTTTCAATGTATGCTTTCGTAAAAGCAAATACAGGGAAAATTGCCTTTCCATGGTAAAGCAATTACAATTAGGTAAGTAGCAATAAAAGGGTAGTGGAATAAAACATAATTAACATAAACATAATGAGTGATTGATCTATCGCCAAGTATAATAATATATGACGCCCCCAATGTGTATTTTATTTCATTTGATTATGATGTCCTAATCACACACCTGTTTGACTGGCCGTTTAATTGACCTATCGCCAAATGTCTGGCACATGGCTCTTCGTGTGCCTTTTTGACGTCATTTGATTGTGACGTCATAATGGAAAAGTTTTCCAAAAGATGTCGTGTTGGGCATATTGCGATAGGTCAATTTTGATGAGGTGCCAAAAATTGCCGGCATTTTCGCGAAAGATAAATTTTGGTTCCGTTTTTACAGTTGTACTCTATCCATGATGTCAGTGAACACTTGCCATTTTGTTTGTATTTTTTTGGTACATAAAACGAGTTAATATCACCTGTCTGTGTAGTCAGATGTACGTCATTCGAATCTCTTGTGAACATATAGAAAGTCAACAAAAGTAATATTAGATTTTTAAGACAAAACAGAACAAAAGATAACAAAACAGATGAATTTCAAACAATTTTAAAACATAAAAAATAAGGCATATTGGCCATCTGTGAAAATTATCTCAACAGGAACACCGATCACGTGATAAACAAGCCAGGGCAATACTGACACGAAATTTTAATTCTCATGATCGAGGTAGCAAAGGTGGTTGTGTGAAAATGTCCTAACATATAGCAATATTATCACATATTATTTATCTACGTGACAGTACAGTACTACACATGGCTTACGCAGTTATTTTATATTTTACGACTATGTTATAAAACAACAGACAGACGACTAAATGGTTATAGTTATTTTATATTTTACGACTATGTTATAAAACAACAGACAGACGACTAAATGGTTATAGTTATTTTATATTTTACGACTATGTTATAAAAACAACAGACAGACGACTAAATGGTCATAGTTATTTTATATTTTACGACTATGTTATAAAAACAACAGACAGACGACTAAATGGTCATAGTTATTTTATATTTTACGACTATGTTATAAAAACAACAGACAGACGACTAAATGGTCATAGTTATTTCATATTTTGACTATGTTATAAAAACAACAAACAGACGACTAAATGGTCATAGTTATTTCATAAAAAAATTATATTCCTGTATATTTTGTAAAAATAAGGTCAGGACCAGTATGCTATTCATACACAAATAGTTAGATTGAGTTCAGCAATTGCAATTAAATTGAAAAATGCAAATATTGGGTGTCTGACGCAATTTTCACAAAATACATAGGAATTTATGAACGTGTATGTCTATGTTCTTTCTGTTATTGTATATCAATCTATATACTGAAAAAAAAGAAGATTAATAAAAGTACACTTACTCCTTAGGACTTCCCTCAATAGATTGGAAAAATCCCAGCCACATAGGAAAATATGTCTGCACTGGTATTGCGTACGCCCGAGTGTGATTCCTTTGGACACACCCACGGAAGTTTGTCTCCACACAAATCCAAACACACGGGTATTCTATATAAAGACAAAACTACACATGTGTTTCTACCCGTATCATGAGACTGTACGCGATCGTTGTATCGTATGGATTCAATGAGAGTATAATTCGCGTTGAATCCATCCGTTACAAGGATCAAGTGCAGTGTGATGATACGGATAAAAACATTTGGGTGGTTTTGTATATTTATTACATGTCCTTGTTTACATATATGTGAACATAAATTTAAATTTCATTTCGGTTTTACTGACGCCATCAATATTTTGGATGACATCAATCTCATTTAGAATAATACATGTAATACCTTCCTACCTACCTACCTACAATACATACATACCTACATGCATGGATGCTTGCATGCATACATACATACATACATACATACATACATACATACATACATACATACATACATACATACATACATACAAACATACATACATACATACATACATACATACATACATACATACATACATACATACATACATACGTATACATACATACATACATACATACATACATACATACATATATGTAGGATTATCAGAATTTGTATTAACCCCAAGTTCTTCTAATAAACAATTATAGTAATGCGCCTTAAAAACTATATTATTTGAGGCTTTGAATAATGAGTTACATCTTTAAAATAGAATGTCAATGACCGGGAACTCATCAACGCTGTCAACAACTTGCACACACCATGAGGATGGCATAAGTTTATCAAATGCCATTTTGTTCGAATACAAATAAAATGTGGCCCATACTCTTCTTGGTTTTACCACTTTTATAACCATACATATATGTGAAACTGTAGTGTATGTGTAGATGTGTGTATAAATGCATTGATGACAATGGAGGTGTAATAGGAGCGGTTGAGAATGTTCATAATTGTACATACATGCATAATCATGCGTTTGTGTATTTTGGATTATTCTGTGCATATTTCAATATTACGTGTACTTCCTTTTGTGTACGTGAATTTGACATTAATGTGTATACTCCTGTGTAATTGGTATATATAAGTGCATATATTAAAAAACGCATACACTCTATACACGTCGGTAGAAACAATAAAATACTCACAATACATACATACATACATACATACATACATACATACATATATATACATACATACATACATACATACATACATACATACATACATACATACATACATACATTATAAAATAAGGTAACTTTGCTTTAAATAATTCAAATTTTATGTCTGAAAAAATTACAGGATAATAATGTTGTAATCGAAGCACAGCATAAAATCCAATGAATTAACGTTGTTGATGTATTTACTGAAATACAAACAGTTAAGATGTCTTACTATCAATAAGATTCTGTTCTACTATAATGAGACTATAAAGAATGAAATTCCATAAAGAAAATGATAAAGTCTAATTGACAGAAACGATCGTCCTGAGCATTATAACTTTGGTATCATGTTTATAATATTTAAATATGCGTTTATTTGTATCAGCTTATAATCCAACCGCAATATTTACATATAAAATTACTCACATCATTTTAAGACCATATAGCCCCTCTTCATGATATGCTTTCTTTTGGTACTCACTACCTAGAAAATCTTGTATTGTCTTTGAAAAACCCTTTCTGGATTGATGTTTTTAAAGCTTGGATTAAGTTAAGAGACTCGGTTGAAATAAAATCTTGGAATGATTATATTTTGCAACCATTGTTCTTCAATAAAGATATTAAAATTAATAATAAAGTATTTTATATTAAACAATGGCATGAAAAAGGTATAACCTGTATTAATGACCTCTTGCAGGAAAACGGTAAATTTCTTTCTCTTATAAATTTTCAAAATAAATACAATATTGTAACTAATTTTCTAATATATAATGGTCTAATTAATGCATTTAAAAAAGATATTAGAGACAAAAATATTATTTTGCAAGAATATATGATACCCTATCCAAATGTACCAAGACCTTTACAAATATTTTTATCCACTATAAAAGGCTCAAAGCCCATGTATAATGCCCTAATTTCAAATAATAGTATTCCCACTGGTCAGATGAAATGGAATAATACTTTTAATTCAATTATAACTAATGAACAATGGCAAGCAATTCACAAACTCCCGTTCAAAATATTAATAGATCCCAAATCAAAATGGATGCAATTCCGAATTAATCACCATATATTAATAACAAATAAATTCCTACATAAAGTTGGCCTCATTGGCTCAGACATCTGCACTTTCTGTAAATCAGAACCTGAAACTATTCACCCATTTACTATGGGATTGTAGTACAACCCAAAATCTGAAAAACAGTTCTCACAATACTGCTCTCTCAATAACAAAACCATAAACATAGATCAGTTGACCTTTTTATTCGGCAAATTTGCAAATAAGTCTGTTGCTGTAAATAACATTTTTGTAGTTTTTAAACAATTTTTGTATAGATCTCGTTGCCTGAAAAACATGCCTTCTCTCAACGCCCTCTTATTTGACTTAAGAAGACTAGTATTAGCTGCTGAAATGGTTTCTGTAAAAAATAACAAACACAATTCCTTCCTTCTTTTATGGAGGGAATGGTTGTTTTTGAAATGATCCAACCCTGGATTATATATGGTACATTTATGACTTTCTTTCTCTGAACACTTCGTCACTACCACATTGATATGTCGCTATAATCATTACAAATATCTCTTTGTATTGATTAACTTTAATGAACTTGCATGTAGATGTTAATGTAGACAGCTACCGTCTGCCATTTTGCTCCTTCAGTTATGTCAACTACAATACTTTATTCTACCTTCTGTTTTTGCTCTTGATAATAATTTCAATGTCTCATACTTTCAATGAGATTGGTAAAAAATGTTTTTGGCAATTTAAGCTAGATAGATTGACCATGAACTGAATTTCACAAATCTTGATCCATGTTTTGTTGTTAAAAATATAAACCCTCTGTTTGTTGTTGTTGTTGTTGTTTTTTTTTTTTTTTTTTCAAATATACTCACCATGATGGATTATATGAAACCAACTCTACACTCCTCTTACTCCCGCCCTCTCAACACTTTTTCCCTCACTTTTATAACCTACCCTCCTCTACTTTCTACCTATATATGTCTATAAAAATCACCTCAAACACTGGTATTATATATTAATATTTAATTTTTTTGCTTGTACTATGCTTGTGTGAACGATGTGAATAATAATAAAAAAAAAATTTAAGACCTAACATCTTAAGATATAAGACAGTGTTCATAATATCTACATGAAGTCACATACCCGCTCACATAGACTTGATCAACTATACATATCCCTGTGGACGGACAGTAACAAACCTAATAACTAATGATACCATTCAATCCGTCTAAAAGGTACCTGGTTGTTTTTAATATTTAATGGAGAACCCTGATTTTTAAGCATTCGTTCTCTTTTAAAACCAGCACGAAGAATCCATCACTGGTGGAGGTCCCACACACTGTATCAAATTAAAAATATATTGACCAATAATAGTCTGGGATATAACAACACATTAAACTGTCCATCTGTAAGTTTAAATGACATTTACAAGGGTATAAACACGCGATACTGTATGTGACCACTGTCTGGCAGTATTGTAATCAGATTCACAGCACTCTTAACTTTTGCTTCACACTGACTTCTATTCATTACTAATTCCAAATTGTTAGTCTCGTCACGCGAGGTGTTTAAAAACAAACATCATTTACAGTTATATCCTTTCCCTCATATTACTGTAGTAAATAACATGAAATATGACAAAACATACATGTACACAAAACTGTAAAAACTGTAATCAAGACCTATCCTTAATTTGCACAAAAAAGAGAGAAATAAATATAAAAAACGGTATTTTAACACATCTCCGTGGTCTTTGCTTTGAAGAGATATCTTATAAATTTGATTATAGAGCGGTACATTTGGATTTATTTAACCCCGCCATGGATTCACCCAGCAGTCAGTCAGGCCATAAAAAAATTGGTAGAGGACATTGAGTACTTACTGTCTGTAAAGTTTCATGTAATTCCCCGAAGCGATTGTGAAAATGAATGTATCATAATGAATAAAAGTAGGTAATAAAAGAATTCAGACAAAAATAAATGAAAATAACAAAGTCTACAAAGACGTAAAAAATGAAAAATACAAGATAAATAAAAAAAGGTGTTAAAAATTTTCCGATTTGTATGAAATTAGCAAACTTGCAATTAGTTTTTTCAACCCATGCTGCATTTCTGGGAAAGACGAATTTTAAAGATGGATACCCCTGGCGCCTTTTCCTATCCTGAATTTATTGTTGGGCCGATCGAGTTGAAATACACAAACTTGGTCGAGGTCCTTGAGTAATTACTTCATATTAAGCTTCATCAATATTCCTTCAGTCGTTTTGGAGAAAAAGTGGTAAATGTGAAAAGTTAAAAGAGAGAGAGAGAGAGAGAGAGAGAGAGAGAGAGAGAGAGAGAGAGAGAGAGAGAGAGAGAGAGAGAGAGAGAGAGAGAGAGAGAGAGAGAGAGAGAGATAGAGAGAGAGAGATTTCAAATGTAATGACACGGACACGTAGACACAGACACATACACAGTATAACAATGCTGACAACACCCCTATATGGATATTTGTTTCGTCTAGTCAGTATCAATCTTTTAAGGTTTCATTCATATTTTACATAAACTTGGAATTATGCAAACAGTAACCGAAATCCATAATTCATAATCATTATCTATATTCTTGAAATATAGAGTGCAAATCGATAAATCTCCGGTATCTTGTCTGACGTACCAGATAATTTGTATTCAATATTTTGTAAACTATAGAATTTCTGGCATCGTCTATATCTATAGCTACAATATATCTCAAAATATGAATTATATTGTTTGGTACGTTTCATGGTTATTAATATCAAAGTAACATAGTTAATTTTTGACAACAATTTTAGTGATGTATGCAAAGATGTACGGCCTGAATAGTTATAACCCCCTGTTATACGTAGTATACAGTAAATACGGAAATTTTTTTTTACATTACTTATAAAATAAAAACCAGCAGGATATATGAAAGCTTGTAATAAAGAATCTATTCAATATTAAGTGAAATAAGATACTCGAGGTAATAACATTCAAAGAGTTTTGCAGTAGATTTATGTACTGTTTAGACATTAACAATTGTATTTAAAATAGATTTAACAGATTCCAAATAATTTTTGCTGTATACAATATTCTTTGATGGTATTAACATATGTAATTGATTGTTTAATTTTTGTCTGGCGTTTGATGATACATTGTAATAAGGTCATTAAGTGCATATGTGTAATTTTGTATATTTATTTCACTTCATGACAATTGATACTTTGCAAAAGTATATAAAACACTTACATCTGAATGATATGTTCTTCCTATTGTTTAAGACAAGTCTACCATGATCTGTAGGGCTGAAAGGGTCAATGTTAATGAAAGCTAAGACAAAATTAGATAAAATGTAAAATATAAAATATTAATGTATTTCTTCCTTTTTGTTTGTATATATATCTGTCTCTCTGTCTGTGTGTGTGTGTGTGTGTGTGTGTTTCTGTACATCCTATCATGCGCATGCCCCAACCATATAACCTGAAAAGTTGTTGATTAAAAAATACAATCTGTTAGAATGACCGCTATCAAATTTAGCGAAGATACCAATAAGATACACCGGACAGATAATAGCATGTGGTACTGGAGTCTTCTTCCTAAATCCGCTATTATGTGGGCAATGAAAACAAAAATGCGTAATTATATATTTTTTGTATAACGATTACTCGGAAAAATTACTGATAATATACAAATATATCAAGGATAACATAATTACAGAGTGCACAAGTTCAGAAAGGAAATAGGGAAAAATCAATGGGATGGAAAAATTAACTGATACAGATTTGAATGTTTTAGCTGTTTGTACCGCAATCCACAATGACATGATATACGATTAGAACTGTTTTCAAGATAATTATTAGGGAAAAAGTTCACACAAGTATGGGAAAAAATGCGATTTATTTTATCAATCAATTATTGTTTAGATTTGTGTCAGTTTATAGCATAAATGCTATATTATCTTAAAAATATAGGAACCATTTGACTTATTTCTGAACGTCGGTCGCATCGACATTGAGGGGATGCAAAATTCACGACTATCGGACGAGGAAAGTTCAACTAACCTATTAACATGTTTAGTCTTCCCATGCAAATCCGACTCATTTGAAATAATTCGCTGTCATATTGACATCGACTCTTAGACATATCAGCGACTGTAAGGCATTCTTCATAAGTACGAAACGGTTCAAATATGCTGTAGTATATATGTACATTACATACCTTATAGAAATGACCTCTATCTATAACAGAGTATATAGAAATGACCTCTATCTATAACAGATTATATAGAAATGACCTCTATCTATAACAGATTATATAGAAATTGTCTGAATCTATATTACTGACTATATACCACTTGTATCTCTCTATCTAACTATATATCTATCTAACTATCTATCTATCTATCTATATATATATATATATATGTATATATATATATATATATATATATATATATATATATATATATATATATATATATATATATATATATATATATATATATATATATATAGTAATGTATTACTGTTATAACAGCCAGTAAAATTACCTTTGTATAAACTTTGCTGTTATAAAATTTCTAGGCTTGGTGCCACAATAAGATGAATAAACACCATTTGTTGTTAAACCCCTAATAAATGTTAAACCTCAATTCAATATGATTGCATGGATAATATAAAATGACTACAACAAATAAAATTGTTTTTATTGTTATATCATTCTATCAATTCAACAAAGTATGACATTAATTTTTCATTTTTGATGCTTTGCCATTAACAAGTCAATGCTAAACGTGAAATGCATTTTTTGTTGCCGGAAGTCACTGCTGGTGCCAGAAAGCAAGCATGCCGATGTATCGACCAAATAAACATGGATGTTTCTGGAAATGAATTTTCTGTCATAAACTAGAAATGATGTTGTATAAAGTGCAATTACAATAAGAGTTGATTGCAACAACATAGGATTTCCTATGTGGTATGTGGGTAACCATATTGAATTTCCTAAGACTATGTGTGTAACAATATTGAATTTCCTAAGAGTACGTGTATAACAATATTGAATTTCCTAAGAGTACGTGTGTAACCATATTGAATTTCCTAAGAGTACGTGTGTAAACATATTGAATTTCCTAAGAGTACGTGTGTAACCATATTGAATTTCCTAAGAGTACGTGTGTAACAATATTGAATTTCCTAAGAGTACGTGTGTAACCATATGGAATATGCTAAACGTATGTGTGTAACCATATTAAATTTCTTAAGACTATGTGTGTAACCAAATTGAATATGCTAAACGTATGTGTGTAAGCACATTGGATTTCCTAAGAGTATGTGTGTATGTATAATCGACTAAGAGCATGTGTGTAACCAAATTGAATCTCCTGGAAGTATATGTGTAATCGCATAGAATCTCCTTGGAATGCATGTGTAACCACATTGAATATTCTAAAAGTATATGTGTAACCACATAGGATCTCCTAAGATTCACATTTACATTCACATAAGAATACGTGTACCCACATTTCAATCTGCGTTTATATGTGTGTAACTACATTGAATTTCCTAAGAGTATGTTTATAACCACATATAAACTCCTAAGAGCATGTATGTAACCCAATAGAATTTCCTAGTAGTATGTGTGTAACCACATATATTCTCCTAAGAGCATGTATGTAACCCAATAGAATTTCCTAGTAGTATGTTTATAACCACATATAAACTCCTAAGAGCATGTATGTAACCCAATAGAATCTTTCTAATAGTATGTATGTAATCACATATATTCTCATAAGAGCATGTATGTAACCCAATAGAATTTCCCTAATAGTATGTGTGTAATCACATATATTCTCCTAAGAGCATGTGTGTTATCACATTGAATATCCCAAAAGAACGTTTGTAACCACACAGAATATCATTAGAGTATAGGAGTAACTACATTGAAACTCGTAAGGGTATATGTGTAACCACAGGGGATTTCCTAAGAGTAGGTGTGCAACCAAACATAATATCATAAGTAATGAAGTTATGTGAGTAACCACTTTGCATCTCCTAAAAATATGTGTACCAACATTGAATATTGTACGTATATATATATATATATATATATATATATATATATATATATATATATATATATATATATATATATATATATATATATATATATATATATATATATATAATGCCCTAAGAGTATACGTGTAACTTCATAAAAGTTCCTAATGGTATACCACATATAATTTCCTAAGAGTATGTGTGTAACCACGTAGAATCTCTTTGGAGTTTATATGTGTATAACCACATTGAATCTACTGAGTTTATATATATTATGTGAAAACACATTGAATCTCCCAAAAGTTTGTGTGTAACCAGTTCGAATCTCCTAAGGGTATATCAGTGTAATGGCATTGTACTTCCTAAGAATACGTGTGTAAGCACATAAAATCTCCTAAGAGTATGTGTGTAACTATATGGAATCTTGTAAGAGTATATGTGTAACTACATATACTGTCCTAAGAGTATGTGTGTAACTATATGGGATCTTGTAAGAGTATATGTGTAACTACATATACTGTCCTAAGAGTATGTGTTTAAGGACATATAATGTTCTAAGAGTACGTGTGTAAACATATTGAATATTCTAAGAGGTTGTGTGTACAACTGTATTAAATCATGCAAACGTATTATCGCAATCGCATGTTTAAGAGCAAAAGATTACCAAGGACAATGATAATGCCTTTGGTGGTCAACCTATTTCTATAGTTAAGGAAATCAAGGAAAGAATGGAGAAATGTTATAAATGTGGACAGTCTTTGATTATATTCGTCCGACACCTTTCAACTGATTTCATTCGGTCATCATAACACAATTTTAACTATGCTTCAGTTACAATACTATGCCATTTCATATTATATATGCACCAACTGTAAACAGGTTAATTTCGAGAATCCTTGATCTAAACAAAAATTACAGATACCAAAGTATTAAACGTCAGGAGGTTTAGGATACATAAACAGGTATGACTGGCCACACATGAAGTGAATCTATAGACATATTGAAATGAAATCAGTCAGGGATAAATCTTCAACACAATCGAGTCCACAGCTCCTATCAAATAGGTAACTCAACATATCATTTGGTAATCCATTGGAATTGCAAACAAGATTTAAGCAATTACACCGGTGGCAATGCAATGACAAGTGTACCTTTAAGCTATTTGATTAAATCCATATACTGTGAATCTGTTTTTATTTGCAAGAATTCTTTTTACGCGTAATTTCACTACAGCACTCGCTGGCAAAAATAAAATTATCGCTTAATGAAGTATGATAATAGATGATGATATGGGACATTGGATATCGCGAAATATTATCTCGCGAATAAATTTATAAATTGTGTATCGCAAAAAGATTTGAGCTTTTGGATTCGTTAGCTTTTGTTTTTTTTTCTTTTGTTTAATGTCCCACTCAAGAAGAGCTTCAAATTTTGGACTATGCTAGGCATTTACGGCCACTGAGCAGTAGGGATTCTTTAACGTGCAAATATTTACTGTGACTCGTGACCTCGGTTTTTACTGTCTCGTCCGAAAGACAGGAAGCCATCCTGCCGCCGGCTGGACTCGAAATCACGTAAAAAGTCGAGCGCGCTACCGACTGAGCCAGGCCGGCTCTTGGATCCGTTAGCGAAGATTTGATAGGAATATCATCAGATTTAGCAGAGTAGCTTACAGACGACCAGACCAGATGAACCCAATTCCATCATTAGTATCAAAGAGAATGCAAATGACATTTCTACCTTGCAGTCTCATTCGTCGAATTTATTAAGTAATTATTTTATCATTACAAAGTATGAATAATTCATCTTAACAGCACAAAATATCTTATCTTCTTTTACCGCTAATTAGCCTCTGTTTTATTTTGTCGATAGAGTACAAACTTTGCATTGATCTTGCTTTCATATCCTGATTACATAAAAGTACATGAAATAGGATTATGTGTTTTCAGGAAACTTGCGGTTAATTGCTTCAATTATCTATTTGTGTAATATAAGACATTTGTTGTGTTTAGTCAGAATGACAATTTTCAGGTAAAAGAAAATAACTTGTAAAGTACAATTTGAGGGGCGGAAACAAGAGCTTTATTCATCAAATCATAATTCTAAAATAAAACTTTTCCCATCATGTTCATAAAAAGAGCGAAGACAAACTTGCTAGTCGTCAGAAGGTATAGTTCACAATGAACAAGCAGGGATCTCTGGAACATTGAAATGTTGGATGAGTACAAATTCCTTATTGACCGGTCACAGCCGCTGTAAGACTGTAGTCAATATATAATCGTCAAAGTCATTATCAGTGTGGATGATTGGACATCAACCAATGAACATGATATTCAACCCTTCAGTTTGTGAAACGTGGTTATTGCAAACAATTATTTATAATTTACGTGTGGAATAAAACCAGTTTACATCAGCAATAACATAGAAAAGATGGATCCTTTTGTGTGATCACTAAAACAGTAGCAAATGTATTCAGATAAGATATCGGTCAAACCTTAATGTGGTATATAAAAGATAGGAATTTCTTACTAGCAATGTAAAAAGTCAATAGACAGTCAGGCCTACGAAAACATTTTTTATTCGCATTTCATTCTTCTTTTAATTTTTCACGTATGCTAGCGGGATTTTTATGGAAATGTCATAATTGCTAGCAATTCCCAAAAAGCTAAGATAGTTATTCTTCTATAGCGGTTACTCATAGACACTTAGTTTACATTTGTATAGTACCATTTTCTGTTTTCGAACTCTCCATCTGCTTAAAATTTTAGCTGAATTGATGCAATGATCGTCTTGAGCAACTTCTTTGGCTTATATGTATTTTATGTACAATCAATGGGTCGTTGCATCCGTTGATGTTGGCGTCCCCTACGGAGACAAGTACCTTGTATTTCGGTATCAGCTGATTAGCATTTTAATCACAGAAACCACATGAAACGTTGACTTGATCTTTGACCGAAGTATTTTGTAAATTTTTTTGAGTACATTGATGCGTTTAAAAATAGTTACTGATTTTTCATATGAATTTGTTAATTTCGATATCGATTTAGTGATACGATATATTTTTTATGTTTTGTATTTTAAACATGAAACTATACACAGTGGAAAAGTTTCGATATTTATTGTATTACAAAATATTTAAATAGTAAAGTTCAGCAAGTAAATCGAAGTTGGTCAGCAGAACTTTGTGTGACGTCATATATAAAAATTAACAGTGAATCGTGAATCCCATGCGAGTGTTCAACGTCATCGACCAATGAAATAGCGCGAAGCAAGCAGACTTCATTAGAATGGTTGATTTCGTTCACATTCCGTTAAATCGTTGGTACCTTAGTGTCATATTAACTTGTTAGATTTCGTTCTTGATCACCATTTAACATATAGCTTTTAATTTGTATTCCAGTTGTGTGTGTGGGAGCGTGCTTGCGTGTGTGTGTGTGTGTGTGTGTGTGTTTATATATGTGATTTTCATGTTATTGATATATATAAGTTCTGAAGAAGAGACAGAGTCGTCAAGAAAATCTGACTTCATTTTTGTCCGTGTAGTTAGTAATTTTAGTGCTTTATATATTTCGTTTCATGACTTGTCTCTATATGTATAGATCCGACACCATAGGATATATAGTGTTGTTGGTGCTTCGTGCATATATATATATATATATATATATATATATATATACATACATACGAAAGTTACACTTTCTTAGTTACAATACAGTATGTTTCATCCTAGATCATTATCGAAAATAGAAACGGTACAGTATGTATTTAAAAATATGAATCATACAGAATGTTGTACAGGGAATTACGTCTTGTAGGTTTCCATTGGGCAGGGATAGTGCCTTTTAAGGTACTAGACATATCGACCTGATTCAGAATGATTTTAACGCTAAACAAGTTTGGATAATTAGAGATTCGTCATATGATTTATTCGTACTTTAATGATATGGAATAGGCTTGCCTATTTTCAAAAGAAAAAACATACATTCTCTCGAACACGGATGATAAAATTGAACAAATTAAATATCCCCAATTTCCGATCCCATTATGCAATTTTACAAATGCAATCCGTGTATCAAATTTTGATGCAAAGTCTAAATAAATTATCTGACATGTCCGATTGGAGATGATTTGTAGGTTTATTATATTGAAAATTGAGGAAATGAAAATCACATCATCTTGACAGTTATTCTAATTCCGACGCTAGGTAAACAGTATTGACCACATCACATCGCAAAAGAAACGAAATAAGTCTTGTATATAACAGGATTTAATTTGTCAGAAAACTATTATGTATATCACTAATATTGTTATCAATAACTAATGTAATACATATTCATATCTCTATGGAATATATTAATATGTCACAAAATATTTAACATTAACTCTAGAAAACGTTATTCGTCTGCGATGTTACTGCAGTAAACTTCCTAGTTGAACAATACGCACTTTGGTAACTGTAGAATCAAGAAACCGAAAAATAAGAAAACACACATGAGGCGATGCACTTTACAAGAAGTCACCAAATTAGATTCTATCTGTTTTATATTTTTATTTTTTGCATAATATCATATTTCCCCGGAGGTATGAAATATTCAGAATGTTCCTTTAAATGATTTTTAGTCAATGTAATCGACATTGCAGATAATTTAAACAGTCTGTCTCTTGATAAATCATTCGGCAATTTAATTGTAGTAAGAGTCATTGATACGTTTAACCGACATTTTGTCTGTAACATCAAATATTAATAATTACATAGTAAATTACTCTAATGACTGTTGATGTTTTGCTAAAACAGGTGTTGCCCGCGGTGCATAATCTGAATTAAACATAAAGTTTTACACTTTCCCAGATGCTGATGATTGTTTGTGATACTTCAAATGTTGAAATGTCATTTATCTAACCCAAAAACCTGATTCGTTTTACCAATTCATTTACAACATTATCAAGTATGTTAAAATCTTCTTGTAGATATATACAAGATATTCAATGGCACTTATATGTGTGTATCTAGTAAGTGGCGTGTTTTTTGTGCTTGCTTGAAATCTTTTCACGCCATTCGCTGCATCATTTCACTTTTATAATGTCCACACGTGCTGTTTTATGTATACCATACGCAAAACATATCGAAAAACTACTTCAATCTGCGATAGTGTTTCCGCGCCATTGCTATCTTGCCATAAAATTTTATTTGATACTTTTTGTTGGACTTAACCCATCAATACATAATCCGAGTGGTTTATCTGTTAATACTCTTTATGTCAATTGCAAAGTAAAGGCTAGTAATGATGATATGTATTCGTTGTGCAGAATGTTATAAATCCAGAAGCCAATCAAAACACCTCTATGTTCAGTGACGGAATTTAGAATAGCAATTATACTAAACATTTTATCTCTATTCGGTTACTATCATATTTAATCTCCTTTTTTCACACAGTTTCAACAAGTACTATCGTTTTAAATACGTTGTATTTACCAAGACGTGGAATTGTATTTTTTAAAAGTTTAGTACCGTATTAAACAGAATAATTTCAATTAAAACGTACAAGTTTATTCAACAATTAATAATAAGTTGTAGTTATTCAATGAATTACTTTCTTGCTTACTTCCCCTATAAACAAATGTTCTAACTATTTTAATGAGACATTTGATGAATTCCAAGCGAACGGTTTCTGAATTGATCAGCCAGTTTTTTACCTCTCGAAATATGTCTACATATTCTATGGAAAACCATTGAATAGTATGTCTAAACATTGTAATATGTAAAATGTAATATTTATTTCATTTGGTTTTCCTGAGGCATTTCGAAATTCATTGCAAAGGTAACCAATAACCGTTTTCAGTCTTAAAGTATATCATTAATCTTATAAACATAAGTCGTTATTATCTTAAGATATCAGTTTTATCTAACAAAAGCTCAAGCCGGGATCACCAATAATTCACGATACATTAACATTTCCCCGTCTAATTCGCACATCACCAAATTGACTGAACTTTCCTTGACATAATTTTGTGGGAATAGCTGTACAAGTATTCACTGACAGTCAATCAGTTGTATCAATCAGTTAGTTGTATTTCATAATACAAGCTAGAACAACAGCCAGTTGCACATGCTTGCATCGATGTTGCCTGATACTTTATACCAGTTTTATTCTCGACAATTTAATTTTTCTGTAATTTTGAGACAGCTCTCGCTCGCTGAAGAAAAATAAGAGTAAGACTAAATGTGCATTTAAACATCAATAAAATATCATCTCGCGAATAAATTTAGAAATTGTGAATCGCAAAAATAAAGTTCCGCGCAAAATTCCCCGATATATATTTGTATTATACAATATACAGTCTCAGAATAATTTCATAAATGTAAGACAAACGCATACATAGAGGCTCTGCAACTAGAGTTGATTATTATGTTTATCTAACTCTAGCTCGGCAATGTTCAAAAGAGGTTTACCCAGTGTCTTTTCTAATTTTTGAAAATTAACGAGCAAAAGTTAGATAAATATGAAAATCAACTTACAAGCGTTGTTGAACCTGTTTCTGTTACAGCTGAAAAACTGAGTAGAATGGTCTAGACGCGCTCGGACTCTTGTGATCATATCAAACCTGTATCTCGCTTCCGTCATTTTTTCCAGATTGCCTCAATAACGGAGCCATTTCCCCTTATTATCATTACAATATCGGCATTTTAACCACAGACCATAGGTCTGAGGCATGTACATTTTCTTAGTCAGTCATTTTACATAAGTACTGTGGTTTCAAAGTTTAATTCCTCAGCCAATGAAAAGGCCAGAAAGATTTTATCAGCACTGATGTCTATTTACATATGTTAACAACCACAGCCTTGTTTCAGCAACGGTTTCAAAGAGATGAAATGACACAAGTTATGTTAGAATTCTAATTGTAAAACTTTCGATACCATTCCTTTATGTCACTCGTTCTGTGTGAAATGTATGATTTGCTTTTGGGTTGGACTGAGCTTGATACATTATTCAATAATCATGTCAAACACTTACGAACATCGTTACAGCGGCTTTTATCCGAGGCAACTCTGTCACATTGTAGGTTAACTCTTATAACATAAATGATTCAAATCTAAATTTGATCTTGTGAACATATGGTTTTAACACTGTGTATGCATCATTAGTTGTCTAGACTTTTATATTCTGTGAGGATGTACGATTAAAAGATACTAATGCAATTTCTGTATCCGGAAACGTGTTCATCCCCGCGATTATATTGTCTCGCCAATCAAAGTCCATTTCCTTCATGAACGATTCCGGTGTAATAAACAAAGTATATATCCATTATTACTCCATTTCAGAAAACAAAAAATAACATTCAGTCGATTTACATAAAAATATATATATCGGTACCAATCGAACACATACAACAACTGTAAAATCGCTGGTAATCAGTATATAATTCCAGTCATTTCTCCTATTTCAAAGAGTATTTCCTCATCTCTTCTTTGATACGTTTTAGTCGCTTTATATGTATATTTTGCAATTAGTGGATAATGGGAATGTCAAGTAGTTATTCGATTTTTTGTTGTGGAGTACAAAGAGATTTGCCGCTACGACACATCGGCGTTGTCGTCAGAAACACTAAATATATTTAATCTAAATTATTGAGTTATGATTTGGCTTTGATTATGGATAGTGTTTTACGCCACGCTCAGCAATTTTTCTGTTACATGTTGGGTAGCGGATTTATAATGGTGAAGGAGAGAACCCGGTTACAATTTACCCGGGAAGAGATCACTGGCCTTCCTCAAGTAAACTGGCAAACTTTCTCACAAAGATCAGCTTAGGTTCCAGTAAGTCTCGAACCTGCGCTGACCGGAAGTGAGAGACTTCAAGGTTCAAAGCGCGATGCTCTAACCACTCAACTATCTATCTCAACAACTACAACATTCAGGTCGATATAGTAACAATGATTTAAAATATATTATCATTCTTATACTTCTTCAAGTGTAAATCATTTGTTCCTCGTTGGATTTCGGGGACGTTTATAACCGTGGACTAATGATAGTTTCAAAACACGGACCCAGGCTCCCCCTTCCACCGTTCAATGGTGACTTCTACGTCACTGTACAGAGTTACTGAACTGATAATACATGTAGATATTGTTAATAATACCAAAGTTATAGATTTACAAATGTTGAAGACGCTCGTTTCTGCCAATACAACATTATCAGCTGAGCTCGAATGTAATATAAATGCATATTTATGAAAGAAAACGTGGTATCATACAAGGCTAAATAATAAATCTAAATGTATTGTCAAATATTTATATTTTTATTGCTTTTGTTTTAGTAAAATATAACAACTGCAATATATTTAATTGATATTTCCATAATGGTGGAATCTGTGATGTTGTGGTTTTGATGGACTCTATGGAGGTAACTTATTGCCGATGAAATAGTAAAAGGTGCAACATTTTACATACAGAATCACCTCGCATTGAATAATTTACAGTAACAGTTGAGAACATGTCATTTGATTTTGGATTAATTATAAAAAAAATTTATATACCAAAGTATAAATCAATAGAATGTCCAGGACATAGATACAATTCCGGTAAAAATGGACAAACATGGACCTCTGGAAACCAAGAGGTGGAATCAGGTTCCATGGATGAGTAAGCATCCCCTGTCGACCGGTCACACCCATGTATTAAATGATGTTTCAAAATTTTGTCATATTTTATTATTCATAATTCAAAAACTAAATTCCATCATAACGATGCTCCTTTCAAAAACATAAACCTTTCTTCAGAAGAGAATTTTCCGTATTATGGGATATTCATATCAGAAATTGGATAATTATCAATAATTTTGGTTCATTTGATTATTGAACTTTCCCGAAGGGTTCATAATCTCGTCATATTCAACTCACTACAGCGTTTATTCCTTACATGGCATAGCGCTGTGAATATCCATTATCTCAGTAAATGTATTTTGAGTCCGTTTCTGAACTAATTTTCTTGACTAATAAAAAACCACTGTAGCATTACTTTTGAAATCAATGCTGTTTGATACAGAGATCTTAAATTTAGACAGATTTCCAAGAAAATAGCAAAGGAAAAATTCTTTTGAAAATGAATACATGCATTACGTTTAGTCATAAACCCACAAAGAGTCTAGGTTTTTTTATCAACTTCGGTAGGAAAACATACAAATAAGTATGTTATTATATCTTTAAAGATCTCATACATGACTTTATTTGATGCATATCGTTTGATGTTTATTATCGATTGAAATCACTCACAATCATGAAGGGACATCGAGCACGGGATTTGCTTTGTACTGTATACGTTCTAGTTTGATCCTGTATCAGCAGATTAGGCTAACACCTAATCTGTATCGTGCACATTACACAAATGCTGAATTTCATTTCAAAGAGCTGTGATATTAATAAGGTTTAAACATCAAAGAACAATTTTTACATATTTGAGACAAAATGCATTCATTTCAATAAAAAAAATTATCCATTAGAGAAATCATCATACTAAATATTCAATACAAATTATGTAATTATAATTTACTCTTTGAGTAACAAGCACTTTTGTCGCCATATGTCCATTACGGATATTCATGATCATATTAATATGCGTTAAAGAAAACGCAACATTGACAGTATGACCTTACAGTTTATCATGCAACAATATATCACGGAAATTTTGGTAAAAATGTAAGTGTGGAATTTTATTATGTTCAAATCTGATGGGTTCAAAATCCTGTTAAGGGATTGCTGAACGGCCGATCCATACTTTTCATGTTACTTAAAATTTTGTTTATTTAGAATTCCAGATACCTCGCAGTAAAAGGGTTTGGTATTATGAATTTCGAGAAAGCGATATATATATTCAACATTGAACATTTACTATGGACCTTGTATGAGAAATGATCTGCGTAAATGAATAGTACATAAAGCACAAATACAAAAAATAACAAGGCACCTACAAACTCACCATGGTCCGGCTGTGGTTCGAACTCTCGACCTACGGCAATAATCGCCTGACTCCAATGATCGACTCCCTATCCACTTGTCCATCAACGCATTCACATAAAATGAATGTTTCGATAGCTGTGAGTAGAATTCCGAACATGAGGACTCGGTCATAGAGATAGAGGTGAAAGGTGTTTAATCCTATTGTAAATGACAATGGATCGATTACGATGCATGTAGTGTCTAAATACAAGTGTATATAAAGCACAAATATCACTGTGTGTGTGTGTGTGTGTGTGTGTGTGTGTGTGTGTGTGTGTGTGTGTGTGTGCGTGTGTATGTGTGTGTGCGTGTGTGCGTGTGTGTGTGTGTGTGTGTGTGCGTGTGTGTGCGTGTGTATGTGTTTGTGTGTGCGTGTGTGTGTGTGTGTGTGTGTGTGGTACCACAGTTGTCTATTAGTATTTGCTTTATTTCGTTAGCGCTTTCACCATTGTGGGTTTTTTTCAGAAGGATAATACTGTTGTTACTAACTCGAAATTGGTCATTGTTCGATGACCAAGGTAAAATGTATTTCCTGCTGAAATACTCACTGGTGTTGACTGGCCTCGTGAAGTCAGCGCTGTGCGATTTATTGAAAAGAAATATAATATGTTAGATCTAAAAAATACTTTAATATATTGTTATATATTATCTTATGATACGGAAGCGTATTAGGATCACCTGATGTTTTTCTTATTTCTCGTTTTGCCAACTTTAACGTTGGTTTTTCCAACATTTTTCATGGAATTTCCAACTTTTTGTCTCATTTTGCCATCTTTTAAGTTGGCTTTTCCAACTTTTCTTTCTCGTTTTGCCAACTTTAAAGTTGGCTTTTCCAACTTTTTTCTCGTTTTGCCAACTTTAAAGTTGGCTTTTCGAACTGTTTCCTCGGAATTTCCAACTTTTTGTCTTGTTTGTCCAACTTTAAAGTTGGCTTTTCCAACTTTTTAGTTGTAATTTCCAATTTTTTGTCTCGTTTTGCCAACTTTAAAGTTGTGTTTTTCCAACTTTTTTCTCGTTCTTCCAACTTTAAAGTTATATGTAAGATCTATAAAATACTTTAATACATTGTTATAATATCTTATGATACGGAAGCGTATTAGGGCCACCTGATTTTTTTTTTTTATTTCTCGTTTTGCTAACTTTAAAGTTGGCTTTTCCAACTTTTTTTCTCGTTTTGCCAACTTTAAAGTTGGCTTTTCAACTTTTATTCTCGTTTTGCCAACTTTGAAGTTGGCTTTTTCAACTTTATTCTTGACTTTTCCAACTTTATACCAGAAAAATCTTATGCATTCCTATCAAAAAATATTTATGTATCTGTACGTATTAAAGAAACAATGGAACATTAATTTTATGCCCCCGCTGAATTTCTTTTTCTTTTCAGAGTTATTTAGTTTGGCAATGGAATATTTTTGACAAATAAAGATGCCACAATTTAGTGTCTTTAAGTAAAAAAAAAATAAAAAGAAAAGATTCCCTAACATGTATTTCATATGCATTATGTTTGCTCTGATAATCTTCTTTTGAGATGTATAATCAATATGAAATATTATCAGTTGGATGCTTAATTTTATTTCTGGGTGCTGATATAACCATTAAAAGATACGTGTTAATTAATCTAATGCAAAGTAATCGAGTATTGAGTTAGTATATATTCATGTTAATCCTTTGAACATGTCTAGATCCGCCACTACGTTATACTACAACCTTGATCATAAAGGCAAAAAACTTGTCCTTAAAAAGATTAAAACTTAATATTCTGTCTTGTGACGTACTGGAAATAAAAATCTGAGTTGAAAAAATTTACAATGCTGTCCCCAAAAAGTCGCCCCCTGAAGTTATATAAGACTTTAAGCAATATAATATTTAAGAATCATATCAAAAAGAAACTTAAAATGCATCCATTTAATAAACTACGGTTTTAAATAATTCATTATGTTCCAAATGTTAAATTTATTTGTATCAATGCTACATTTCACCAAATATATGCACAATTTCTGGTAATATGCGTCACTACCATAGCCTCTCAAGGTAGTTTCGATGTGGATGTATCATCATTTCCCTTTTAACTCCATCATTATAGCGAAGAATCGCCTGATTGCTAATCAGTAATTGTACCCTTTCGTGATATTTTACACAGTATATTAAAGTTGAAAACTACGTTATAGATATTAAATTTATTCAAAACATACTGTCCGAGTGTCTCTTTACAAATTAGGCCATATTTATATTAATCTTGAGAAAATTAAATATAGTAATTATATATATAAAAAATAGTTCAGAAAAAAAAAGTTGGAAAAAGCCAAGAACAAATTGGAAATTCCAAGACCAAAAGTTGGAAAAACAAACTGTCGGCATTCCCATGGGAACCAATTGTGCTCCTTTATTGGCCGACCTGTTCCTTTATTCATACGAAGCAGACTTCATTCAGAAACTGCTGAATCAAAAGAAGAAGAAGCTAGCGGTGTCTTTTAATTTGACATTTAGATATATCGACGACGTTTTGTCAATTAATAATGACAATTTTCATACATATGTCAATGCGATATATCCCAGCGAACTAGAAATTAAAGATACAACAGAATCAAGCACACACGCTTCTTACTTAGACATTTTACTTAATATAAACACAGACGGGAAATTAGCAACAAAGCTATACGATAAACGCGACGATTTCGGCTTTCCCATCGTCAATTTTCCACATTTAAGTAGTAATATCCCTCAGTCACCCGCATATGGAGTATATATTTCACAAATGATCCGATATGCCAGGGCGCGCACAACATATGAAGATTTCATATACAGAGGTAAACTACTCACTGACAAATTATTGACACAGGGATATCGAAAACCGCGTTTAATGTCAACGTTCCGCAAGTTTTACGGTCGGTATAATAGTCTTGTCTGCGACTACTCTGTTTCACTAAGTGAAATGTTGAGTTGCCTTTTCGTTGGCGGTTGTTGAGACGTCTGTACCAAATATGGCGAGGATACACTCCTCACGTGTTTCACTGGACTTGACTGTGGACTCACGGCGGGTGTGACCGGTCGACAGGGGATGCTTACTCCTCCATGGCACCTGATCCCACCTCTTGGTTTCCAGAGGTCCGTGTTTGTCCATTTTTTATCGGATTTGTCTCTGTGTCCTGGACGTTCTATTGATTTACACTTTGGTATCTGAAGTTTTTATATTTTAAAGTTGGCGAAACGAGAAAAAAGTTGGAAATTCCAGGAAAATAGTTGGAAAAGCCAACTTTAAAGTTAGAAAAACGAGAAAAAAAGTTGGAAAAGCCAAGTTTAAAGTTGGCAAAACGAGACAAAAAGTTAGAAAATTCCAAGAAAAGAGTTGGAAAAGCCAAACTTAAGGTGGCCCTAATACGTTTCTGTATTATGATACAAAATTTTTAAACGTTAGAAAACCTTATAAAAATGGCAATTGTACAACTATAAAATTTGCACAGTCTCTGTTTGACCTAATATAGTATATACGGCTTTGCTTTCGTCCCAATTTATTGATGGTGTAAAACCCGTATTATCAAACCTCATGTTTGTTAAACTATTCACGCTTTGATAAGGGTATGTCACCAAAACTGCGAGGGAAATAATCTCAAGGTAATCACGTGACCGTGGTATTATACCTTCGCTGCCATTGGCAACAGGGGATAATACCAGGGAAAAGACCTTACCGGCAAATCGCACATGCATGTAAATCGATAGAACTGTACACTAAACCCGATTACGGAGCGCATCAATTTTTCGAGTAATGCTGAGATAGAGTAAAATATATAGCATAAAGGCATTATGTTGCATTTAATCCATGACTAATAAATAAAACATGGATTCTATTAAGTTATAATACCAAGGGAAACAGTCAGACACTTAATATTTTATTTAAAACACTGAGTGACTGACCGGGCATTTACGTAATAAAAACACTGAACATGTAAAACTGCAGACGAATACATTCTCTTTCTCCATAGGTTTTACCTACGCCTTATGAAGTTGATAAAATGTTGTACTCAAATATATTAAATAATTTCGTTCAATTTTGTTTTTGTATTGATTATTTCGGTTTAATAAATCATCTATGGCCCTCTGTGTCAGAATACATCCCGAATTGTCTCCCTGGGAAATGTTATTTCTCTTGGGCTTCGCCCTGGGGAAATTGCCATTCCCAGGGAGACAATTCGGGATGTATCCCAACACAGAGGGTCATATTTGTATATTAGTTCAATTAAAGAATATGTTTATATATTGTTTGTATTAGAACAAAAATATTTGTGTAATTTTGTCGAAATTATTCCAATCTCAAATGACTTCGTATGATTCAGTCATTATTCGCAAATAATACATAAATATTAAGAAATACGAAAAAAAAAAGAAAGAAAAGGAAATGTAAGCATGTTTATTTCGTGTTTATTAAAATCAATATTGGGTAAAGTTACCTTGAGAATATTACTGTCTCCCGAGTGGTTTAAAGATATGTGCCATTGTAGTATTTGCATTAGCGTGATAAGAACCATTGCTGTAGGAAATTGAAAGCGGAGTTGAAATTACTGTGGTGTTTGCCAAAATGGCTTATATCTTTATATAAATCTAGTGCAAATTTGATAACATTTATGCTAGTTCCTTACATATACTTTACATCATCTTTATCACTCAAACGAATACGATTATTAATATTTTTATTCAAAACTATGCATACATTTTACCTTAATTAAACGAATGACACACACACATACACACACATACACACACATACTCATACACACATACACACTGACATACACACACAGACACACACATGCACACACACATACAAACACACACATACACACACACACATATATATATATATATATATATATATATATATATATATATATATATATATATATATATATATATATAATGGAAAATAGGAAAATAAGACAACAATGACAAAGATATTTCTTTACTTTTTTATTATTGCTTTTTACTTTAATGATCACAAAAAGAAAGCGAATTCTGCAAGTTTCTGCCATTTCTGTTTGTTGTACTGTTTAGCAAGTCCTAATATTTTAAGTATTTTCGACATTATTGGGAAAAGAATATCTCACAATGTGCCCGAATTACTGATTGCGATTTATCGCCGTCTGAAGTCAGGTAAAGTGTGAAAACTTGGACTGTGAACTAGTTTTTTGAAAATATATTGTAAATTCCACGATACTAGCCCTATGTACAAAAGTTGTAAATATTAAGATTCAAGTTCTGTGTACAAACATTGTAAGTTTCATGACGCTACCTTCTGTATAACATTGTAAATAACATGTCACTAGATTTATGTACAACAAATTGTAACTTTCAAGCCACACTACTTCTGTGTACAATTTCAATATTATAAATCTAATGGAGTTGTGTGAACAAACATTGTAAATTCCATGACGACAGTTCTGTACAAAAATATTGCAAACTGTACCAATAAATATGAAGAAGTACCAATAAATAATTAAAAACTCAAGTCCGTTATAACACGACGAATTAGATGTGCAAATGGTCTCAACACGAAGAACAATCACGAATCCCAAACGGGATAAGACCAGGTGTCCGGAGGGAGTCAGCGTCTTCTGCTGGCATGCCGCACCCGTCGCAAATTCGGTAAAAAGTTCAAGTTTGGTGATGAGGTAAAGTTCGGTGAAAAGCATGATTGGTGAAACGGAGTGAATGTCTGTGGCTGTGATCCACGAAAGAATTTTACTGTGTACAAACATGGTAATTTTCATTTGACACTTATTCTGTGGACAAATATAGTAAATTCCATGACACCAGACCTATGTATAAAGGTTGTACAATCCATGACGCTTCTTCCCTGTACAAGTATTGTTAATTTTAGTATACAAGTTTTATGTATAAACATTGTAAATTTATTGAAACTTGATCTGTGTATAAAGATTGAACAATGTCTTAACGCTAGTTATGTGCACAAAAAGTATATATTCCATGACACAGGTACTGTGTATAGATATTCTATACTTCAATGCTACTGTATGCCAATATTGCAAACTTCATGAAATAAGATATGTGTATAAACTAGACAAATTTCAAGACACTAGATATGTGTATACATATTGTAAACCTCCAGACACTACATCTGTGTATAAAGATTGAAAACTTCAAGACACTGGATCTATGTATAAATATTGTAAACCACAAGACACTAGATCTGTGTATAAAGATTGAAAACTTCAAGACACTGGATCTATGTATAAAGATTTTAAGCCTCAAGACACTAGATCTGTGTATAATGATTGTAAACTTCAATGCACTAAATCTGTTTGTAACGATTGTAAACTTCAAGGCACTAGATCTGTGTTTAAAGATTGTAAACTTCAAGATATATACCTGGGTATAAAAAGATAAACTTCAAAGACACCAGATATGTGTATAAATATTGTAAAATTTTAAGACACCAGCTTTATGTATAAAGATTGTAAACTTCAAGACACTAAATCTATATATAAAGATTGTAAACGTCAAGACACTAGATCTGTGTATAAGAATTGTAAACTTCAAGACACTAAATCTGTGTATAAGAATTGTAAACTTCAAGACACCAGATCTGTGTATAAGAATTGTAAACTTCAAGACACTAGATCTGTGTATAAAGATTGTTAACCTCAAGATACAAGATCTGTGTATAAAGATTGTAAACTTGAAGACACTAGATCTGTGTATAAACATTGTAAACCTCAAGATCTCTATTTGTGTATACACAAACCTTTTATACAAACGAACTAAACACAATCTAGGTAGTCATTTGGGCATACAATGCAACGAAGTTGTGTTGAAGTTGGTCATGGGACTTTAATGTTTTGGGTGATTTTCATTTATGGAGAACAAATACGCATTGTTTAAAATAAGAATCTCACAACGACAAGTTGGTTTCTATAACGCACCTGCATGTCTATTAGCATTGTATGGATTCTAATAACGATCTGCTTTTCGGTGCGTTTTTTGTGATAAGTGATACTAATTTTGAAAACCCCATATCATGATGCATATTATGTCAGAAATATTGAGCTACTTCTATTTGAACAAAAACACCTGTCTTCTGTTTAAAATCTCTATCGCCATTATGAAAGCATCCATCTGAGTATAAAGCCGGGTTAGATAAATTGGTATCCAGAAGTTAGGGTTTCGAGATAAACGATAAACATATGTTATTTAAGAAAAGTTTTTCATAATTGCACTGCATCATGGGAAATATTTAATGCGCAACATATCGATTTAATGAAATGTTTCTAGACAATTTTAAGATGTACTCTGCTTGTTAAAAACGATAGTTGTAGAATATTGATTAAGGTAATCATGTTTTATTCGCTAAACAAACAATAATTATTGTATAAATATGATGCTTAGTTTTTGTATTTTAAGTTGTTACACAAAGTCTCTGTTGTAATGGCATCCAACGGTTGCTATAATCATGTAAAAGCAAACTTACAGGAAACGTAGGGTAACTCATTCACCCCTAAAGACACATTTGGAATTGCCCAAGTCATTGATTTATAGACCAGTTCATTGTTTCTCATATGCTGATGTGTTAACTGTAAAATTTATATTGCTTTTGTCGTTTGTTTCTCCCTTGTCGTAACAATAAAATCTCGAGGAACATTTACCAGAAAGGTGCGCTACACAATTATAAAAATGAATTTATGGGAAATTTCACACGGTTCTGTGTACTTGCAAACTTTAGAGCTTTTATGTACAAAGTTGACAATTCTTCTAGGCAGTATAAATGTTGTCATCAGAGGATATATTTTTGCCTAGATATAATTTTTCCTCATTGTGTGAATTTTATTATCCATTTTAAGCTCACCGGGACGAAAGTCTGGAGAGCTAATGTCATACCCGCGGCGTCATCGTTGTCATCGTCTTCGGCGTCCATAGACAAAACTTTACCACTACATTAAATTTTTAACCGCAAGAGATAGTTAGGGTGTTAGAGCTACTTAAAATTAGTTTTGTCTGGAGTACACACACAAACTGGGAGAGATTGTTTTACGTTTGAGCTACATAACATGGCTCTACATTCATAACGGGACAGTCTATGACCTTACAGCTATATAAGACAGGTTTTACTTGGGCTTGAAATACAGAATGCAATACTTAACAACCAAAACTGGAGTTATCAGATGTTAGATCTACATAGGAGAATTGCAGGGTTACATGAGACAATTGTTACTTGGGTTTAATACGAATTCTGGAAATCCTACATACACACGTAGCTCACTTTCAAAGGACGAGATCCTTCAAAATCACGTGTCCGTATTACACTCATTTGATATACCTACAACGGAGACCGATTTCGATCTACCACATTTATACTGGATACCTAAACTTCATAAAAACCCATATAAGCAAAGATACATAGCAGGATCCAACAAATGTTCTACCAAACCTTTATCTTTACTCCTTACCAAGATATTGACAGCTGTTAAGGAGAAACTTCAAAAATACCGTACAGTTGCTTATTCCAGAAGCGGTGTAAATCAGATGTGGATACTTAAAAATTCTAAACAGCTTTTAGAAAATTTGAAGGCACACAATTTTTCTCGAATCTCAGTATCAAAACTTATGATTTCTCAACTCTTTACACTACTATTCCACATAAAAAATTAAAAGAAAGACTTTTTAGCATCAAAGACAACTGCTTTTTCACTAAAGGTGGTACCCGAAAATTTAAATATCTAGTGATTGGCTATCAGGATACTTATTTCGTCAAACACCACTCTGATTCTACACATAAGTATACTGAAGTTGATATAAAAAACATGATGGAATTTCTAATAGACAATATATTTGTAATGTTCAGAGACGTGGTCTTTCAACAAACTGTCGGCATTCCTATGGGAACCAATTGTGCTCCTTTATTGGCCGACCTGTTCCTTTATTCATACGAAGCAGACTTCATTCAGAAACTGCTGAATCAAAAGAAGAAAAAGTTAGCGGTATCCTTTAATTTGACATTTAGATATATCGACGACGTTTTGTCAATTAATAATGACAATTTTCATACATATGTCAATGCGATATATCCCAGCGAACTAGAAATTAAAGATACAACAGAATCAAGTACACACGCTTCATACTTAGACATTTTACTTAATACAAACACAGACGGGAAATTAGCAACTAAGCTATTCGATAAACGCGACGATTTCGGCTTTCCCATTGTAAATTTTCCACATTTAAGTAGTAATATCCCTCAGTCACCTGCATATGGAGTATATATTTCACAAATGATCCGATATGCCAGGGCGTGCACAACATATGAAGATTTCATATACAGAGGTAAACTACTCACTGACAAATTATTGACACAGGGATATCGAAAACCGCGTTTAATGTCAACGTTCCCGCAAATTTTACGGTCGGTATAATAGGCTTGTTTGCGACTACTCTGTTACACTAAGTGAAAATGTTGAGTTGCCTTTTCGTTGGCGGTTGTTGAGACGTCTGTACCAATTGTGACGAGGATACACTCCTCACGTGTTTCATTGGACTTAACTGTGGACTCACGGCGGGTGTGACCGGTCGACAGGGGATGCTTACTCCTCCATGGCGCCTGATCCCACCTTTTGGTTTCCAGAGGTCCGTGTTTGTCCATTTTTACCGGATGTGTGTCTATGTCCTGGACATCCTATTGATTTATACTTTGGTATCTGAGATTTTTACTTTAGAGTTACTGGTATAATGATGTTCTGATGTAAGGACTAACAGAAGACAGTTATTACATTAGATGTCTGGTATAATGATGTCTTGATGTTGGATCTACGTGAGATAGTTATTACATTAGAGATCTTGGTATACTGTGGTTCTGATGTTAGTTCTACATGAGGCGATTATTACCTTACAATTCCTGGTATAATGAGGTTCTGATGTTAGAGCTGTATGAGACAATTAATACATTAGAGGTCCTGGTACAATACGGTTCTGACGTTAGAGCTATATGAGTCGATTATTACATTAGAGTTCCTGGTGTAATGAGGTTCTGATGTAAGAGCTACATGAGACATTTATTACATTATAGTACCTGGTATACTGCGGTTCTGATGTTAGAGCTATATGAGATTATTATTACATTAAAGTTCCTGGTATAATGAGGCTCTGATTTTAGCGCTATATGAGACAGTTATTAAATTAGAGTTCCTGGCATATTATGACTCTGATGTTAGAGCATCATGAGACGATTATTACATTAGAGTTCCTGGTATTATGAGCTTCTGATGTTTTAGCTTCATGTGGCAGTTATTACAATACAGTTCCTGGTGTATTATAGTTCCTATTAGAGCGACAGGAGGTGATTAGAACTAATCGAGGCAGTTATTACATTAGCGTTTCTTGTATATTGCAGTTCTGTTGTTAGAGCTTCATTGGACGATTATTACATTTTTTTAGTTCTTGGTATAATGAGGTTCGGATGTTAGAAGTACATGAGGCAGTTATCGCATTAGAGTTACTGGTATATTGCGGTTTTTGTTAGAGCTACATGAGATGATTACTACACTAGAATTCTTTGTATATTGCAGTTCTTATTAGAGCTACATGAGACGATTACTACATTAGAATTCTTTGTATATTGCGGTTCTTATTAGAGCTACATGAGACGATTACTACATTCGAATTCTTTGTATATTGCGGTTCTTATTAGAGCTACATGAGACGATTACTACATTAGAATTCTTTGTATATTGCGGTTCTTATTAGAGCTACATGAGACGATTACTACATTAGAATTCTTTGTATATTGCGGTTCTTATTAGAGCTACATGAGACGATTACTTATTCGAGCTACATTGAGGTTCGATTACTACATGACATTACTAATTCTTTTGTATATTGCGGTTCTTATTAGAGCTACATGAGACGATTACTACATTAGAATTCTTTGTATATTGCGGTTCTTATTAGAGCTACATGAGACGATTACTACATTAGAATTCTTTGTATATTGCGGCTCTTATTAGAGCTACATGAGACGATTACTACATTAGAATTCGAGGATTAACACACAATTAAAAGTTTCAATGTTATGGATTCATGATTCAATTGACACGTTGATAATTTAAAAGTAGTGAAAGGTAATGTAAAGTGTTCGACGTTATGACTTTATAATTTGGTTAAATATTATTTGGCCTTGTATACTACCACTTTCTGTTTAGAAAATATATATAACTTTTAAATTGGAGCTCACCTGATGAAGTCTAATTGTCAGAAACGATATCGTCTTTGAGCATTATAACATTTGTAGTATGTTTATAATATTTATAACCACTAGGTCGTTGCCAATGCTGGTGGACCGTTTGAGTCCCCGAGGGTATACATAAACCTAGTACCTGGTATTTCGGTACCAGCTGTTCATCTTATACTAAAGTATACTGTGAACATCATTTAAATTAAAAAAAAATTCTAAAGCTTTTTTTTTTACAGTGGTTACTCTTAGACAAATTTCGGCTATACTTTTAGAGATATTATTTGGTCTTGTATAATACCAATTTCTGTTTAGAAAATACATATAACTTTTAAATTGGAGCTCAACTGATGAGGTCTTATTGACAGAAACGATATCGTCTTTGAGCATTATAACTTTGGTAGTATGTTTATAATATTTAAAAGAGGAAGTTTACTACTTTACTTCCTCTTACCTCTAATTAAGAGGGCCGTGTTCGTCCAATATACACCAGCTTTGTATACGTAACCGGGTCATACTAAATATTATACTTTGGTCTCTCAGATTTCTAATTTGGTATTACTTGTGTTTTTCTTCAAATTCATGTTCTCCCTTTTTATTATTTAAATTAATATACAATTAAAAATAATATATACACAGGCATAAATAATCTTAATTAATAAAACATCTTAATACACTCCTCACGTATTTCATTGGACTTTACTGTGGACTCAAGGCGGGTGTGACCGGTCGACAGGGGATGCTTACTCTTCCATGGCATCTGATCCCACCTCTTGGTTTCCAGAGGTCCGTGTTTGTCCATTTTTACCGGATTTGTATCTATGTCCTGGACATTCTATTGATTTATACTTTGGTATCTGAGAATTTTTACATTTCTCATCTTACTTGTCCGAGTTGTTTTGGCACTGGTATATTAAAAGAGGTGTCGCCGTGCGACATAATGTCAGTTCACCTGGAAATTTTCTACCCTCCCTCCCTCAGCCTACCTTATATATATTGATATTATTTGAAATTTTATTTTGAATTGTTACTGCAGTTAGCTTTATATATTTTCAGACAATCACCGGTTATACAAGGAACGTCACGGCTGTACATTGCTCAGATGCTACAGAGTGCTTGAGATTGCACCAGATGTCATACCTCTTTGTTTCATACAATTCTGCGAAGTGGCAATTTCGCTCATCAGTTTCCATTTAGTGTTTCATTTTCCGAGAAAACGCTATTTATATTTATTTTATTAGGTTTACTCTGTTCGACCGATCTCGGAAATCAGACTTAAACATTTTCATATTTGCAGATTTATATTTTGGGGAATGCCCATAGGACTCAACTTGGGCACTGGTTCCCATATTTAATTTGAGAACAACCATAGCCATATATATATATATATATATACAAAAGACATATTCAAAAATTACATTTCTTGTTTCTTTATTGTCATACTCGCTCCACATCAAAAAAGAAGTGTAGTCAGTGTATGATTTAAAAGGCAGTGGTATGATATTAATGTATACCTGGTATATCTTATCAAAAAGTTGGTTCAGTTAGATGATCGGATTGTCTTAGGCTGCATAATGGTGTGTCGCTATCTGTTATAAATAATGTTATCAGTGCGAAACATTACATCGGTAGCAACTTGTGGTTATATATATTATAAACATAATAGTAAAGTTATCAGCTTCACTAGAAGCTTTTGAATTGAAAGAAGACAACGCTAGCTGAACTGTGATATTTAATTTGACATTTAGATATATCGACGACGTTTTGAAAATTAATAATACAATTTCCAAACGTATGTAAATGCGATATTTCTCGACGTACTAGAGATCAAAGGAACCACCAAATCTAATACAGAAGTTACTATGGACACAGACAAGAAATTAACAACCCAGCTATACGACAAAACAGATGATCTATCGCTCTTATATTGATTACTGTCCACGTTAATATAAAACATCTCAGATACTAAAGCATAAATCTTTAAGATGTCCATGTCACAGATACAAATCCGGCTAAAATGGACAAACACGGACCTCTGGAAACCAATAGGTGTGATCAGGTGCCATGGAGGAGTAAGCCGTGATTCCACAGTCAAGTCCAAATGAAATACGTGAGGTACGAATCCTCGTCACAATTGGTACAGACGTCTCAACAACCGCCAACGAAGTAAGATTTAAGAAAGATTTTTCCTTTTACACTTGCGTATGGTGTTTATTCCTCGCAGATAGTACGAAATTCCAGAGCGTGTACAAAATATGAACATTTCATACACAGAGGCATAACCCTATCAGGAATAGCACTTACTTTCAATATTTCGCAGGCAAACTTAACGGTCGGTGTAATGACGTTGTTTGTAATTATAGTTTTCAGTGAATGAAATCCTAAATAGCTTGTTCAATAGTGGTGGTTAAATTGTCTTTACTGATAAGGACGAAAAATCATTACTAAGTTACTTCATTTCAATACATTTATTACTGTCGACTCACGTTGGGTATGACAGGGGATGCTTACTCCTCCATGACACCTGATCCTACCTCTGTATTTTCAGAGGTCCGTGTTTGTCCAATTATCTTGCAATTGATATATTCTTTGATGAACCTTTTTCTATTAATACTTTCGTACCTGTTATTTTTATACATCCGATCTAATGTAAATTTTTATACATCTGATCTAATGTAAATTTTTATACATCTGATCTAATGTAAATTGCTCTGTCAATGGCTATATTCAGCTTGCAATAGATATAGTGGTAAATCCCCATACGGTACAAAAATATGCAAAGTAAGAACTTCTCATAGATAACAGGTGAGAAATGTAAAAAAATTCAGATATCAAAGTATAAATCAATAGAATGTCGAGGACATAGATACAAATCCGGTAAAAATGGACAAACACGGACCTCTGGAAACCAAGAGGTGGGATCAGGTGCCATGGAGGACTAAGCATTCCCTGTCGACCGGTCACACCCACCGTGAGTCCACAGTCAAGTCCAATGAAACACGTGAGGAGTGTATCCTCGTCACAATTGGTACAGATGTCTCAACAACCGCCAACGAAAAGGCAACTCAACATTTCACTTAGCGAAACAGAGTAGTCGCAAACAAGACTATTATACCGACCGTAAAATTTGCGGAACGTTGACATTAAACGCGGTTTTCGATATCCCTGTGTCAATAATTTGTCAGTGAGTAGTTTACCTCTGTATATGAAATCTTTCATATGTTGTACACGCCCTGGCATATCGGATCATTTGTGAAATATAAACTCAATATGCAGGTGACTGAGGGATATTACTACTTAAATATGGAAAATTTACAATGGGAAAGCCGAAATCGTCGCGTTTGTCGTATAGCTTAGTTGCTAATTTCCCGTCTGTGTTTATATTCAGCAAAAGGTTTAAGTATGAAGCGTGTGTGCTTGATTCTGTTGTATCATTAATTTCTAGTTCGCTGGGACATATTGCATTGACATATGTATGAAAATTGTCATTATTAATTGACAAAACGTCGTCGATATATCTAAATGTCAAATTAAAGGACACCACTAACTTTTTCTTCTTTTGATTCAGCAGTTTCTGAATGAAGTCTGCTTCGTATGAATAAAGGAACAGGTCGGCCAATAAAGGAGCACAATTGGTTCCCATAGGAATGCCGACAGTTTGTTGAAAGACCACGTCTCTGAACATTACAAATATATTGTCTATTAGAAACTCCAGCATGTTTTTTATATCAACTTCAGTGTATTTATGTGTAGAATCAGAGTGGTGTTTGACGAAATAAGTGAAAAAACAGTTGTCTATGATGCCGAAAAGTCTTTCTTTTAACTTTTTATGTGGAATAGCTGTGTAAAGAGTAGAGAAGTCATAAGTTTTGATACTGTGAATTCGAGAAAAATTGTGTGCCTTCAAATTTTCTAAAAGCTGTTTAGAATTTTTAAGTATCCACATCTGATTTACACCGCTTCTGGAATAAGCAACTGTAAAGTATTTTTGAAGTTTCTCCTTAACGGCAAAAAGAATATATCACGCATTATGTAAATCTATGAAGACAAATGAATTATTGAAATTTTGAGTGAATACTTTATTAAGTAATACGATATATAAAGCTTCTAGTTTTTTCTCATTTAATGTTTATTTCAACAATTTATAAACTCTGAATTAAATTCCCTTGCATTTGATAGAAAATTGGTATTCGATTTAATTAAAATTTAATAAAAAGTATCGTTTGTCCCCAACAGTCAGAAAGAATGACATCTACAACGTGATGAATTAATTCTATTTTCGATGTTTACCCGGAAACGTTAAATTACAAAACTGATAGATAACTGACACAAACATTTCAATCAGACTATTATTGATTTTCAAATGATAAATTGTGTTCTCTCTCTCTCTCTCTCTCTCTCTCTCTCTCTCTCTCTCTCTCTCTCTCTCTCTCTCTCTCTCTCTCTCTCTCTCTCTCACTCTCTCGTAAAATTGTCCGCGATTACATTAGTATAACATCCAAAAATAGCAAAAAATACAATTATAGTACAATTCTGGAATTTATATTGCCTAGGACATATGTCATTGTAGTGTTTCAACATAAAACACTAAAACAGTCAAATACAAAGGGAATCATATACTAAAATGCTAAGTTTTATAGTGGCTTTATCGCTCGCAGATGTCTAGCGTATGAGCGTTCGACTTGCAAGCGGGAAGTCCCGGGGTGAATTTTTGGTACCAGGTTAAACCAAATGCTTTAAAAATTTTAGTTACTATTTCGTATTGCGTAACGTTCGGTGTACTCAGTTATAGTTAATGTGTTTAAGGCTGTGACTGTAAACCGAAGACGTGGCTCGTTAAAAACTCTTAATGCACTGGCTTCGGTCAAAAGCACTGGTAACAACTCATGGCACTTCACGAAAAGCTAGCGATATCTGCCTATCGGTAAATAAGTCTTGTCCTATCCTATAAGTAAGGATGAGAAACAACAACAATAACAACAACAAAAATAGCTATGTTTGTTTTGTTCTAATTGTGTTTTGTCATTGCAACATGGTAATTATTTTTTAAATTCACACTACGTACCAACACTACAGTCACCAGTCTGCGTTTTTTCTTTTTTGCATTTGGAAAACATGTTTTGCAGAAGATTGGAATATATCATATGATATTCAATAATAGATTTCCAAAGACTTTATCTACATCATTTGGTATTATTTCATCCCGTTGAGGGTATGTTATCGTTAAATTACTTCTATTCTTCTGTCACTCTCTACAATTATTACAGATGTCATTATGTGACTGGTTCATTTTTTATATTTAACCGACAGAGACCTGATTATTCAAATCTGAAAATCCTGTAATATAGTATCCAGTGCTGTCAATAACCAAATGTCTGGTAACAATGACGATCTGTAACATCACCGGAGAAATAAATAATTACCTCTGTGATAATTGGCAGGTTTCCTTATATACAACTATTCCATTTCACGAAACATTCATTCTTGGACTTTCAGGAAAGTGCTAATGGTGTTATTACATTTAGTTTAGGTCAATATACTTAAATTGATTAATTTAACGGGGAGAATGTTTTGCGTTTTTTAAAGAAACTCATTCATGGGTATAAAACTTCGTGCGAACCGTTACCAAAATTACCAATTGTAATAAGAGTTGAAATAATGCTTATACACATACGAAGTAGACCTCATTCAGAAGCTTCTGAATCAAAAGAAGAAAAAGCTAGTGGTAACCTTTTTGACATTTAGATATATCGGCAACGTTTTGTTAATCTTTGACAATTTCCATACATATGTCCCAAATAAATAGAAATTAAACACAGAACAAAATCTTGCACACACGCCTCCAATTTGGACATTTTACTTGCTAAAGACACACGCAACAAACTAATTATTAACCCGGATGTACGACAAACGTGTATTTTCAAATTTAAGTAATATTATCCCTCAATCACCTGCATATGATGCTTATATCTGGCAAATGATCCGAATTCTAAGGGCTTGTTCAACATATGAACATTTTCTATACTGACAAGTTATTGGCACAGGGTTATCAAAACGCATTTGATATCAACGTTCCTCTGATTTTACGATCGGTATAACACCGATTTTTGCAATTACTCTGTTTTACAAAATGGATTGTTGAGTTACCTGTTCGATAGCGGTTGTTGAGACGTCGTACCAATTGTGACGATGATTTCATCCTCACTTGTTTCATTTAGATTTGACTGTGGATTCACGGCGGGCGTCACCGGATAACAGGGGATACTTATTCTTCCATGGCACCCGATCCCGCATCTGGATTACCGGAGGTCCGAGCATGTTCAGCGTTACCAAATTTGTATATGTATCCTGACATCCTTAAGGTTTTTACTTTGTTATCTGAATTTGTATACCCTAAACATATTGTAATTCGTGTACCATGTCTGGATATATATATATATATATATATATATATATATATATATATATATATATATATATATATATATATATATGTATACATTTTCAATATATAGATTTATATTATGTTATACTGTCTTTCTGATACTCCGTTAGTATAAGGTTTTATGTTCACGGGTAGTTAATTTCTCGGTGTTGTGAAATTAAACCCCCGGCGAATAATAGCAACTATACTTTTCTTCTGTAATGTAGTGAAAGTCAATGTAACGAAAATATAAAAAACCAAGTTATTTAGTAGGTTGAGTACATTTTTTTGTGTAGATAACGATTCATTAGCATTACAATATATGTAGATTTCCAGATTTCCAGAAATCCGAATTAGTCCAATATTCACCGGGTTTGCATATTATATCCTGGATATCCTGATGATTAATACTTCGGTATCTGTCATCCCGTACATTTGTGTGCGAGATCATTATAAGTATTAGTGAAAGAATTCTTGATACTTTCAATTATTGAACTAATCTTATAATACCATTTGTTTACTTCATTTCTCTTCATTTTCCTTCGAGGTGTGTTACAATTAATTATGGGAAATAGTGTTCAGACGCAGATAGAGTTTATTACGCCAAATTCCGGAGATAAAAATTCTCGTATGTTGTATGTTTTACACGTAAGAGGCAGTAATGGATTCCGACATTTAGTTGATAGCAATGTTACAGTATGATTTTAATTGTTGATAGATATATAGTTCGTAATTCTCTTGATAGGTGTACCACCAATGACGTGTTTACACTTATGTTAATTCTGATTTATTTAAAACTTTATTTATTTCATCAAAATCTGAAAGAAAACATCTGGAAAATTAAATTGCACACTGATTGTTGTAAATTGAAATGAAATATTTGAGTGCGTTTATCATCTTGTTTAAAAATTAAAAAAAAACATCAGACATGAGTTTTGTGTATAAACAAGCTAAAAACTGCATTAGAAAAGAATTTTGTTTTACATTTGTTGACTTGAAAAAAGAAATTCCTCAGCCAGTGTTTCCGTTATTTAATGTATGTGCTATATTGTACCTCGCCACTTGGTACTCCTGGGGAACCCTTGTGAACATGTCTGTGTCAATCTTGTTTACAGCCCAGAAAATATGTTCAACGTTTCTCGGATTTGTCTATGAGGCTGACTTATTGATTTTAAAATAATCTTATTCCTAACAAAATATTTAAGCCTTTGACTGCTACACCACTAGAGTCAATATAATCCCTCACTGTTGTATTACTAGAGTCAATATAAGCCCTCACTGTTGTATTACTAGAGTCAATATAAGCCCTCACTGTTGTATTACTAGAGTCAATATAAGCCCTCACTGTTTCATTTATTATTTATGATACACTTTTTTTATTTCAGATAATTCAAAAAGTGTACATGATACAGAGATAAAACATACATCAAGATGTTTGTCAGTGTTTATACTTTATAGAAAAACTGTCATATCTTGTGTAGTGTGTCATTGTCACCTGTACAGGTGTGAACCCTGTATGACAACAGTGATGAGTCAGATCAATAGCTTTAGTTGTGCCTATCAATGAGTGTCTATTAATGGTGGCACCACAATAGTTGTGTGTAGCAGTCGAAGGCTTAAGTACGCAATTTTTGTTACGATTTACAACCTTTGCTTTTGTAGGTGTGAACAATTCAAATGAACAAAAAGGGGCATTATTCTAATCCTCACGTAACGTAATATAGTGAAAAGGGATGGCATCTCCCAAACGAGTTCGGAAGAATTGGAGCCTCTTAAATAAAAAAAAGATAACAACTGAAAGGTCGTGTTCCTTGTGGGAGCAAATGGGAAATGATCTATGGCTATACTGCCTGACACTTATTTGTAATCTTTGTGAATCTTGGCTAACAGATGTGGTTATTATGTGAATATTTTATTGAGATATTAAATATTAATAGATTTTTATTCAATAAAATAATGTTTCCAAATCTACAAAAGATCTTTCCTTTTTCATTTGATTTGAATGGTTTTTAATTATTTTATATCAATGGCCAATAGAAGTGTGTGTGTGTGTGTGTGTGTGTGTATATGTGTGTATGTGTGAATGTGTGTGTGCGAATATTATTGTGTATGCAAAAAAAGCATGTATATTCCAAACAAATTTCGAATAATAGTGGTAGATAAATATTACTTTATTCTGTACATTTTTAATAAACATATTTATTTACTTTGCCTTTTCCATCAATGTCTTATTTTATACATGTACAGTGATATTGTATATAACGACCTCCTTAGGGACACAAGAAAACCAGTCTTTATACGGAGGTGGTCTATATATAAAGGTTGATTTGAGCAAAAATGATGCTATTGGGGACATCAAAAATAGTATTTGTAATCAAATGGTTTTTATACACAGGTGATGGCTAAAGCAGGTTTTACTTTATATGAGTGATTCTGAGATTATGGGCAAAATGCTATTATCGGAAGTAAAAACCGAGGTCCCGTGTAACAGTAGGTGTCGGCAAGTTAAAGAACCATCATTGCTCAATGGCCCTACTTGCCTAGCATTTTGAAGCCCTTCACCGGCATTTGGTGACGTCTCCATATGAGTGAAAGTTTCTTGAGTGGTACGTTAACAACAATAAACAAACAATAAAACACTATTGTAAAAGACTGAAATAACCATTACCCAGTATATTTGGTACTAATGTTTTTACAAAACATGGCTTGTTAAGCTTCGGAAATTATGATAACCATGACAATTTCATTACATACGTTAATTAATATAAAATGTATAAAATAATATAAAATTTAAAAAATGTCTTCGAAGTAAATACTATGTATAATTTTCTATATGTTTACTTTCTTTTCATTTTTAACATTGCATAGTCCCCAATTCATAACGGAGTTGATTATTTCACATCAACATCTAGTATTAGCAAATTACATTATAAGTCAATATTTTACAATTTTCTTACAAGACGAAAACAATCAAATATGATAATAAAGTAATAGTACCGATATCAACCTTTTAAAGATTTTACTAGAAAATTTTAAAATTCAACATGGTACTTTTTCGTAATTTTGGCTTTGCTTAAAGTAGAGCCTGTCTTGAGAGACCACCACAGTTACCACTGAAATGAGGTTTCTCAAGACAGGTGGTTTTATCAAGACTAGTTACTTGTGGCCATATATGCATTTATAACTTTGGTTTCATGTTTACAATTTTGGTTTTTCTCAGTATTTCTGTTTTGTATGTTCAACTTGAAAATACTGTTATATATGTTTAAAGTAAAGAAAACAGTAATTTATAAGTTTTGACAACAATTCATTAATAACTGTCTTGATAATACCCTCATTGATAAATAAATAATTAAATAAATAAATAAATATCTGAAGCTAAATCAAACACATACGATCAATATCAGAATTTGTAGGTACCGACAGATGTGTAGAAAATTTAGAGTTACCTTAAGAGTTTGCAAAACAATGAGCACAGGTATTAATCAAACACATCGTTTTCATTATTTGCCGACTCTGACATTTACAAACATTGATTAAGTTACATGTGCAGATCAAATTGGTGTTTGATAAATACTTAAAATCCATTCTTTTGAAACCTTTCAGAAATTTAGTTTATTTTTTTTTGCTAGTTTACATACTACAAAAGTACCTCTAATTATGTTGAAATATAAAAAACTTCAGATACCAAAGTATAAATCAATAGAATGTCCAGGACATCGAACCAATTCCGATAAAAATGGACAAACACGGACCTCTAGAAACCAAGAGGTGGGACCAGGTGCCATGGAGGAGTAAGCATCCCATGTCGACCGGTCACACCCGCCGTGAGTCCACAGTCAAGTCCAATGAAATACGAGAGGAGTGTATCCCCGTCACAATTGGTACAGACGTCTCAACAACCGCCAACGAAAAGGCAACTCAACATTTCACTTAGTGAAACAGAGTAGTTGGCATCAAGACTATTATACCGACCCTAAAATTTGCGGAACGTTGACATTAAACGCGGTTTTCGACATCCCTTTGTCAATAATTTGTCAGTGAGTAGTTTACATCTGTATATCAAATCTTCATATGTTGTACACACCCTGGCATATCGGATCATTTGTGAAATATAAACTCCAGATGCGAGTGACTGAGGGAATTGTCGCGTTTGTCGTATAGCTTATTTGCTAATTTCTCGTCCGTATCTATATTAAGTAAAATGTCTAAGTATGAAGCGTGTGTGCTTGATTCTGTTGTATCTTTAATGTCTAGTTCGCTGGGATATATCGCATTGACATAAGTATGACAATTTTCATTATTGATTGACATAACGTCGTCGATATATCTAAATGTCAAATTAAAGGACACCGCTAACTTTTTCTTCTTTTGATTCAGCAGTTTCTGAATGAAGTTTGCTTAGTCTGAATAAAGGAACTGGTCGGCCAATAAAGGAGCACAATTGGTTCCCAACATAGTTTGTTGAAAGACCACGTCTCCAAACATTACAAATATATTGTCTTTTAGAAACTCCAGCATGTTTTTTATATCAACTTCAGTGTATTTATGTAGAATCAGAGTGGTGTTTGATGAAATAAGTATCCTGATAGCCAATCACTAGATATTTAAATTTTCGGGTACCACCTTTAGTGAAAAAACAGTTGTCTATGATGCTTAAAAGTTTCTTTTAATTTTTTATGTGGAATAGTAGTGTAAAAAAGGACGAAAAAAGGTTGTGTCTAATTAAAAATTATGTATCAGAAAAATACATGTATTTTAGGCAAACAAACTAGTTGGTGAAAGGGAAATAACTCCAAGCAAACTGACGTACCTCTCTGCACAAAGAATATGCAACATCCATTTGTCCTTGACGGACGAAAACATTTGCCATATGAACGTATCCACGTGACGTTCGAATGTCACATGTCAAACCCTTCTGATGCATGATAAATCTCAGGAAAAGGGAGAAATGTTATTGGCAGTCGACAATTTGACAAAAATACTAAAATACTGAGGTAGATCAATATATACAAACCATACATTAGATACTTAAATTAGAATTAAATCTTTTCATACAACTATTCTTTCAGTCTTAACAATTAACTCTTAGAAAAATATGAGACTTGCGACGTTGTGTTGCGGCAATATTATAACCCTGTTGCAAAAACATAATGTCACAACGTTGCGACATTAATGCTTTTCATATGCAAATTAGTCTTCCGGCACTATTTTGCTGTGTTATTCTGGCCATCTTGTGGCGCTATTCTGGCAATGTAATTGACACTGTTCAGGCTCCAAAAGTGATTACATAATACATAGTGTCAGAATGGTGCCAGATAACGACACTATCCTGCACTATTCTAGCACTACAGTTCTGGCTCACTTGATTGATTTGCAGCAATATTGCCTCCAAATGTATACCCACATAATCAGCTAACATCATATTCTCCTTCTGCTGAATATAAAAGTCAGGTTTCTGTATAGTTTAGATTTGATTGAATTTGAACATTCTGGTGTTCGACTGTGCTTACGCCAAGTATTCCTCAGCTTGGTTTAATCTCCCCAAACCTGTACACATAAAAACCATAGGGTCTAACAAATGTTCAGTTTTAATTTCAACACACACACACACGGGCGCGCACGCACGCACACACACGCACGCACACACACACACGCACGCACGCACACACGCACACGCACACACACACGTTTATATATATATATTGTATTATTATATTATTATACAATTTTATTATATTGTAAGTATATATAAAAAATCAAAACTTCAAAGCGCCTTTGTTCTAATTCTTAACTGTACGTTTGTCTGGCTTATTGATCTATAATTCATGACAGAAATGTTTAGATTACATGGTTATTTAAGATGGATGATTATTGATACACTTTGTTTAATTCATATATATTCCATATTAAGTTATTTGTAGGTGTATTATGCTACACTCAAAACATTTTCATTGGGGAAAAGTACGCTAATTTATTCCATTTCTCAAAAGGACGAGATTTTTTTCTATTTATCGGCGTCCTTTCGTTGTTTCGCACCGCAAGGACGAAAGAACGGGAATTGTTTAGCGAAAAGCAACAATGTTGGTCGCTAATTCGTTGTTTCGCCTCGACAGGAGGAAATTGAGTACTTCTTAATTGAAGACTTTTCTTTGTTTCGCCCCGAATGGTCTAGATTTGATTTATCTTTATCGGCGAACATTTGTACTTTCGAATGCTAGTATTTAGGATTAATCTTGTGAAATATACAGGACACAGATAACTAAATACAGAGAAATGAGAAATGACGAGATTTTAGAGTCGCTAATTAGCGACCAACATTGTTGTCCTTTCGCGAAAAAATTCTCGTTGTTTCGACAACGAAAAGTCGTCAATTAAAAAGTACAAAATATCGTCCTTTCGGACCGAAACAACTAAGGATCGCCAATTAAAATAAATCTTTTCCTCTCAGGGCAGGTCAGACGACAATTAAGAAGCACTAAATACCATCCTTTCAGGTGAAATGTTGAAACAAAACATTACTACCTAATAATTAGAAATGATGTGAGTGGTCCTGTAAAACGAGCTTTGCTTCTACTGGTACATGATTCGGTATTTCGAAAGTGAGGGCATTCATACCATAATAGGTGATCTTAGCTCGTTTGTTTATAACTTCAGATGTTATTAGTATGGAATATTATTATGTATAATTCTGATTATTTACATGCATGTGTAGTATATAAGCTGTCAAAATGTCCCGACAGAGTAAATGGACCTAAATCATACCATAATTGATTTTCGACATAAAGGTGAGTTATACTCAGTCTTAAGTACTTCACACGTTTTTCCTATGTGAATGTAGTTAGAAAATGACAAAATTCGCTTTTTATATTGGTTGTGGGGCCTTGTTTCCATTCACGAAACAGATAAAATATCAGGAAGTAACAAATGCTGGGCACATTTCAAAACAATTCTTAAATTATTTTGTTTTCGAAATTAAAAATAATTTTAAAGTGGAGATGACATCTTATACATGTATACAAAGGCTGGACACATTTCAAAACAATTCTTAAATCATTTTGTCTTCGAAATTAAAAACCATTTAAAAGTGGAGATGATATCTTATACATGTATATATATATATATATATATATATATATATATATATATATATATATATATATATATATATATATTTCATTTACAAACTTTTTCAATTAATAAGCTAGCACTCGGGATTCATGCACCAGTATCTCACTGTTGCCAGACCTCTCTAGACGAGAAATTATAATTACATCCATACCTAAAGATGGTCAAACACCACTCTGCGACCGTTACCTGGAGGAGAAATGGTACAAAGCCTATAGAAGTAATAGCCGACAACAGCTCTAAAAATGCGAACCAGTGGTACGAACAAATTAATATGGCTAACAGGTATTATCATAAAGTATCTACAAATCATTTTTTATTGATGTCAACATCAAAACTAGGAGAGCAGATTAATTGACCTACTGCCAAGTGTCTGACATATGGGTGTACACGTCCTTTCTTGACATCATTCAATCACATAATCATACAGGTGTTTGACGAGCCATATAACTGTGACATCGTAATGTAAAAGTTTGCCAAAATGTGCCGTGTCAGACATTTAACTATAGGTCAATTGTAAACATGGTGATCTCTAAAACACCCAGGGTGGCAAATTATCGTATCTCATGACAATATAGAATAGCAGCTTTAGCGCTTATATCCGACTTGTCTGTTGATTTTTAGTAGTCATTTTCAGATCATTTTCCACCTGACGACGGCAGAGAAATTAAGTAAAGAATGTATCACTGGCCGCTTTGATTTTTGTTTCCGGTGCATAAATATCAAAGTGAAGAATTGTGGACAATTCAATGTGTACTTTCTAAAATCCACACCAGCCTGTCATCATGCATATTACTTCAGTAAATATAATGGTAAAAAATGTTTTAATACCGACATTGCTTTATATAATCTGTACGAGTATCTTAATTTCTATATTCGCTAACCAGTAAAATGAGGTCACTTCAAAGGCATCAGTTATACAATATGCAGCGCTGTTAAGTCTACCACTGGCGCCCAAACCTTAATTGGAATTAATGGGCCTGTTTAATGTTCATCTCAAATGCAAAATAATAAAGTTATATAATACATAAAATATATTCTTAAACGGAACTGGTAACTAGTTTCTAGTTCTGTTTATCTTAAACGGAACAGGGAACTGGATCCTAGTTCCGTTTAACATAAACTGAGAACTGGTTCCTAATTTCGTATAACTTAAACGGAACTGGAAATCTATTTCTAGTTCCGTTTATCCTAAATAGAACTGGGAACTGGTTCCTTGTTCCGTTTATCTTAAACAGAACAACTGGGACCTGGTTCCTAGTTCCGTTTATCTTACAGGGAACATGGAACTGGGACTTAGTCCCATATAGCTTAAACGGAACTGACAACTACCGCTGTAGCAATGGACACATATAGTTTTTTTCTCTCCAGACCCTGGCTCAAATTAGCATAAAGTACATAAAATATTTTCTTTAACGGAACTGGCAACTATTTACAATATTTTTTCAAACGGACATGGGAACTTGATCCTAATTCCGTAAAGCTTAAACGGAACTGGAAACATATTTCTTGTTCCGTTTAGTTTAAGCGGAACTGGGAACTAGATCCTAATATCACTTACCTTAAACATAACTGGGAGCTTATTTCTAGTTCCGTTTAGCTTAAACGCAACAGATAACTGGTTTCTAGTATCGAAAAGCTTAAACGAAACTGGGAACTTATTTTTAGTTCTGTTTATCTTAAACGCAACTGGTAACTGGTTTTTAGTTCCGTTTATCTTAAACAGAACTCGGAACTAGTTTCGTGTTCCGTATAACTTAAACGGAACTGGGAACTGGATCCTAATGCCACAACGCATGAACGGAACTGGGAACTTATTTCTAGTTCCAGTTTCGTTTATCTAAAACAGAACTAGTAGCTGGTTTATAGTTCTTTATCTTATTGGGAACGGGTTCTTAGCTCCGTTTAGCTTAAACGGAACTCGGAACCAACTTCAGGCTCTCTTGAATATCACATGAAATACTCATTAATATATTCTAAAGATTTCATTAAGAAAATAATAATAATTTTTCTTTTATCATTTAAGCTTTTTGGTAAAGATTTGTCCGAAAGCCGTCGTGCTTCGTGGTAGAGTGCTCGATTCGCAACCGGAGGGTCATGTGTTCACGTGTTGGTAGAAGTGACTGGCTTTTCCTGTCCTTCGGACGAGACAGTAATAAGCGACGTCCCATGTTACAGTAGGTGTCGGCACGTTAAAAAACCCTCACTGCTCAATGACCGTAAGTGCCGAGCATAGGCCAAAACTTGAAGCCCTTCACCGGCATTTGGTGACGTCTCCATATGAGTGAAAGGTTCTTGAATGGGACGTTAAACAACAATAAAACAACTAGAACAGAATTTGTCCTTCTGACTATTGGCATGGTAATTGACAACGTCAGTGCATATACGACTTTTTAGGTTCCCGGCACGAAACTATATATTTTCTTTTCCATGTGCCAAGAAAGGTTTATTTTAAAAGCATTAATATTGTTCCAATATATATTATTGAACACTACTGAAATCTGAACTCGACTCATTGTTAATGGGGGCCTGGATGTAATTGCTACAATGGCCATTCTGGACACTTTGGATATAACGTTTTTACTCAATTATGTTTTGTAAACCTTTTTTATCCATTCGTCTCGAAAACACATATAATCTAGATATTTTTAATAATTTATCAATTTTATAATTGTTCCAACCTAAAACAGTAAATAAATGTGTCCACAGAATCAGTGACAATATTTTGAACAAAACATTCTTGTACCACCGTTTGATCTTGAGTGTGACCGTGACCTCACCTCATCACATCGAACCTTTCCTGTACGTTTCACTAAAGTAACATATACAATAAGAAAGTAATGGTAATTTATGTAAAAATGTGACTGTACCCAGAAAAGCAGACAGAGGTACAAATGATGCTAGACAATGTGAAGCTGTGTTTCATAGCTGACACAAAAACTCATGACTGTTAAATTACTTTTGTCACGAAGTACAACTTAATTTACTTCTTGATGTAAATTTACCATTCAGTTTATGTATTTTGTGGACAAATTTGTGTCATCTGTCATCTTTGTTTAGATTGCAAACATCAGTTCCAGTTTATATTACTATATTGACATTCTGGTCACGTGACCAAGTGTCCTTCTTCCCCTTAATACCGGTAGTAAAAGTAGAAAATTGCACTTAGAAGTTTGACAAATAACTATAAAGTGAAACTACAAGTAAGAATACAAAGTTGAGTACTTCCTGTACTGGCTAACTCCAGAAGTCCCAATATAAACCGCAACATCAATAGATAGTATTGGATAACATATAGAGAGCAGCTTTTATTAGGAAATGATACTTAACACAAGAATATGAACTTTCCTGTATGGGATTGAGCAGTAACGCCTTACACAGCAAATGGATTCTACTAATTAGCAGAGAGCTAGCATTATAATAACCTCATTAACAGTCGTCATCTATCAGTGTTAGCGTTTAGAAAAAAAATTGTTTGGTGTTAGAGATCGGAAAAGACCCATTAGCATTAACTGCGATCCTGTATCTTTGGTTAGGAAAATGATACAGATACCCACAAAAAGATAGACGTCGTTATAATAACTGATTATTTTCCGGGAATCTTTATCATTTTGCCAACCAAAGACTTGCAAATTCACAGGACTGCAGTTACTGTTAAAGGGTCTATTTGACATGAATATAAAACAATCAAAATAATAACTCCCAAAAATTGCATGGTTAAAAAATAAGAAAACCCTAAAATCAATATTCAGTTACCTGAATGCTACTGGGCCGTTTAATTATTTTTATTTTTATTTTTATCATAATCATTATTTATATATATATATATATATATATATATATATATATATATTTATATATATATATATATATATATATATATATATATATATATATATATATATATATATCTTTCGAGATCATTGCGATAATGTAAATGAAGACTTTTCATAATATGTAACTTTGTATCCCGAATGAGCATAAATAAAGTAGATAGCCTTGCGGGTTGGAATCTTGTGAACTCCGTTTCTTCTTTTTTTCGCCTGGACGACTTAAGATATTGTAAACATAATACCACAATGCTCAAGACAATTTTAGATATTAAAGATAACATTAAGATAACACCTACAAGAGTAATCATTCAGACTTTCCATCATACATAAGAGAGTATCCCGTTAGGAATAAAACGTTTTTTCCGTGCAGCTTGTCATAACCGAAAAGTGAGTCGAATCATTCGTATGATAATCAAAAGGTTACTATTGCGCCCTGTCACCTTGTGAATCGGACAATAATTACTCTTTCTTGAATAGTCAATGGTAGAGTAATGATGGGATCATTTAGATTCTTGCAGCAATTAGATGTATAAATAAATGGTTTTTATTGATGTATCGCTGTGGAGACAGTCAGCAATTCTATCATAATGGAAAACAACATCAAAGTTGGATTAGGTGCAAGCCATAGTGGAGTATTCATCCTCGGTTTACTAGACAAACCCACCACCGTAGATCCATAATCAAATTTAAAAATACTCTACATTTGCTTTTATCCGCGGGGATTTAATTTCGCTATATTCACGGTCTAAGAAAATACCGCAAAATTAAATACCTGTGAGTATAATACCTTACACCTATGACGTATCAGAAAGACAATTTGCAACTTTGATACAAGTGATTACGTTTCTTTCAGAAAATCGCGAAGTTTTCTCTCCGCGAATTTTAACAACTATACAGCAAATGAAATAAGATACGAATAAATCCTCATCACAAATGAAGAATTCAACAACACCATAGGACATGTAACTCAACATTTCATTCAATGAAACATTGTAATTGCAAGCAAGGCAATTGAATCGACTCATCACGTGAACACTGCATGCAGAAAGCGTATTGAACACCACTTAATCTTAATCATCAAAATAGAATTATTTAGGATATTTATAAAGGAAACACAATATATATTACATGGCATTAAGTAATCATAAGTGTGTGGTCTGTAGATTTGCCTGTAACATCAGACAATCACTTGTGAATAGTAAATGACAGTGATCTAATATAAACAAAGACGATTGGAACTATTTAAATTAGAACAATATATAAGTATTTTATAAGAGGTAATACACCAGTAAGAACCAAATTAACATATATAGATGTAATATTAATGAATAAAAAATGTCTGCAAATTGTATATTGTATCACTAGATGTCGTTTATCATTGACATGTTATAGGTAGAAATCCCCAGTAAAGACCACCTCCATTATGAGACTGCATGCCTTTCTCACTTAGGATGGTTTTATAAGAAGGCCATTGTATACGAAATAAGGAAAAACGAAGCTCTTATAAACATACTTGATGTTGCCTAGAGGTTTAAATTTTCGTGCTTTGCAATTCGTTTCTCAAATTAATACTGCACCACTATACTTGTACTAAACCATACCGGAATCAGGGGAGATAACTATGCTGAAGCGTGTCTTTAAAATATCATCATGTTAGTGTACGTACATAAGTATTTCGGCAAATGCATTGACAGAAAACTTGTATTAACTTAGGTTTGGGTTCTGTGTTTTATTATGGATTGGAACTATGTTTGTCACGTATGATATATGTCCTCTACTCTTTACACATTAATTACACACAACAAATTAAAAGGCAAACTTTTTAGCATAATAGACAACTGTTTTTTCACTAAAGGTGGTACCCGAAAATTTAAACATACAGTGATTGGCTATCAGGATACTTATTTTGTCCAACACCATTCTGATTCTACATATAAATACACTGAGGTTGATATAAAAATGATGCTGGAATTTCTAATAGACAATATATTTGTAATGTTCGGACACGTAATGTTCGGCATACCTATGGGAACCAATTGTACTCCTGTATTGGCTGACCTCTTACTTAATTCATAAGAAGATGACTTCATTCAGAAACTGCTGAATCAAATGAAGAAGTTAGCGGTGTCCTTTAGTTTGACACCTAGATATATCGACGATGTTTTGTCAGTTGATAATGACAATTTTCATACATATGTCAATGCGATGTATCCCAGCAAACTAGAAATTAAAGATACTACAGAATCAAGCACACACGCTTCAAACTTAGACATTTTACTTAATATGGACACAGATGGAAAATTAAAAAATAAGCTATACGACAAACGCAATGATTTCGGTTTTCCCATCGTAAATGTTCCACATTTAAGTAGTAATATCCCACAATCAACCGCATTTGGAGTTTATATTTCATAAATGATCCGATATGCCAGGGCGTGTTTAACATATAAAAATCTCAGATACCAAAGCATAAATCAACAGGATGTCCAGGACATAGACACAATTCCGGCAAAAATGGACAAACACGGACCTCTGGAAACCAAGAGGTGGGATCAGGTGCCATGGGGGAGTAAGCATCCCCTGTCGACCGGTCACACCCGCCGTGAGTCCACAGTCAAGTCCAATGAAACACGTGAGGAGTGTATCCTCGTCACAATTGGTACAGACGTCTCAACAACCGCCAACGAAAAGGCAACTCAACATTTCACTTAGTGAAACAGAGTAGTCGCAAACAAGACAATTATACCGACCATAAAATTTGCGGAACGTTGACATTAAACGCGGTTATTTTTTATACTGAGGTAACTGACAAATTATTGGAACAGGGATATCGAAAACTGCGTTTGATGCAAACGTTCCGCAGATTTTACGGTCGGTATAGTAGTCTTGTTCATTTAGTGAAATGTTCGATGGCGGTTCTTGATACGTCTGTACCAATTGTGCAGAGGATTCGTTCCTTACGTATTTCATTTTGATTTGACTGTGGACTCACGGCGGGTGTGACCGGTCGACAGGGGAAGCTTACTCCTCCATGGCACCTGACCCCACTTCTTGATTGCAAGAAGTCCATGTTTCTCCATTTTGTTTACCAGTTTTGTGCCTATATCCTGGATATCCTAAACATCTATACTTTGGTGTCCGATATTATTTTATATTAAAGTTATGCAGTAAATAACGGATTTACTGACATATTAGAACTTGCTATGTACGTCTGTGTGTAAACTGGGTTTTATGTATATTCTGTTGATATTTGCAGAATGTTATTGAAGCATATTTTCAAAATTTATTAAAAAGCAAAGAATATCGCAACAAGTAAAACACTTGTCTCATTACTTCTGCGTCATTGGTTGCATGTTCTTGGATTGCGTGTACAGTAAAATGCATATAACCTGGCGGGTGGCGTTCCTACTTGTCACCACACATAAGAGAGTATCCAGTGAGGAATAAAAAATGTTTTCCCGTGCATCTTGTCATAACCGAAAAGTGAGTAGAATCACATGTATGATAATCAAAAGGTTACCGAGCCAAGCCACCTTATGTGAATCGGACAATACATCATTGAAACAACATCTTGAAATATTTTGGTCGGTATTCCTAACTGGTTTGAAACTGCATCCGATATATGAGACGACCAACATAATTTTTAAACCTGTTTGGTGCAATAAACGAAATAAGTAAACTACTCACTGACAAATTATTGACACAGGGATATCGCGTTTGATGTCAACGTTCCGCAAATTTTACGGTCGGTATAATACTCTTGTTTGCGATTACTCTGTTTCGCTAAGCGAAATGTTGAGTTGCCTTCTTGTTGGCGTTTTTGAGAGGTGTGTACCAATTGTGACGAGGATTCACTCCTCACGTGTTTTATTGGACTGTTGACTCACGGCGGGTGTGACCGGTCGACAGGGGATGCTCACTCCTCCATGGCACTTGATCCCACCTCTTGGTTTCCAGAGGTCTTAGACATCTTAAAGTTTTATACTATATTGTATTCAAAAAGTAAAACTATATATGTTATCTGTCAAACACAATTTTGTTTGGCAATGTGTTTCGGATTATGTTCCATAATACATTATAGATGAACAAATACTTTTTGCAGACAATTTATTGGATATGGGATGAAAATCAGTATCACAGTGATATATGATATAATATAATATTAATGCTTATATCGGATATAATATATTATATATTTGTCAGTAAAAAGATAGGACGATGGATATAAATGATGAATATATACAGTGACGTGCCAAAATTGATGCTTTTATTTTTCTTAAATGCGGAAAATTGTGTAAATAATTTTGACACAAGGTATTTAATTTTGTTTGAATTGCTGAATCTAAAAATTGAAACTTTATAGATTATGAGCAAATACACAATGAGTATTATGGTACAAGTTTCATTAAAAAATTAGAAATGACTCTCCATGAATATTGTGAAAAACCGGATTTATATGAAATATACACGTATAGAAGAAAAAAGTTACATGAATTTTGGCACATCACTGTTAGTTGTAAAAATAATGATAAGGTGATGGATATCAAATGATGATAAAAATCAAACATTAAAAAAAGATATATTTATGGATATATTGGATTGAACATGCTAGATGTGTTAGGGAACCAATTAAAAGTTGCAATTAAAATTATACAAAATGATTAGAAAAAGAAAATTGAACGATAATAATTGATCAGAATGCAATGTAGTTTTATTCTGACATTACCAAGGAAATAATTATGTTGGTATAAAAATTGCAAAAAAATCTGATCGGGATCGGCATGTCAATTGTTTTTGTTAAGCGAAAAAAGGTAATTATCAGGGAAAAAATGCTCTCTCTTGAGTACAGAATAACAGGCACTGAACAATTGACTTCAACAGTTTCAATTTTATTCTGTACTCCGTCATGACCAAAACAACGAGTCATCGTAATGAGAAAAATGTATTGTGACGATATATATATGAGTTAAGATCGTTTTGTCTAGACTCATAATATAAAAATGATAAGGATTTTGCAAGAAAAACCCGTATTTAAAAAAGGTGCAGTTTGCTTTCCCAGGGACAAATTTAGTACCTTTTAGGGACACTCAATTATTTCTTATATATCGTGTAACCGTGTTTCTGAGGGATACTTTTGTTTTTCAAATTTCAATACGAAGAATATACATACTTTATATAGAATGTGTTTATTTGTTTGTATGTGTATGTGTGTTTGTGTTTGTGTGTGTGCGTGTGTATGTGTGTGTGTGTGTGTGTGTGTGTGTGTGTGTGTGTGTGTGTGTGTGTGTGTGTGTTCTGTTGTTAATTTCAATCATTTGCAGTTGGTTCGTTTGGCATCATCGTTTCACTCCCTGACACGTCTGCTGACGCTCCGCTCATTAGCACTTCTGCAGTTGTTTCACTATTTGTCATTTCTCTATCCTTAGTTTCAGGTTTATCATTTTCCATCTTATTTTTGTCAGACATCGGACTACAATACGCTTCCATTTTCCCTTCGTGAAACATTTCTAGCCTCTTCAATGTAACACCACCTCTGTAAAATTAGATATTGATCAATAAAACATTATGATTAATGAATTCAAACCCACATAATGTCATGAAAATAAATCATCATTTCTATGATCGACGAAAAAGGAAAGGAAAAAAGTACACGTGAATGTTTTGAAATAAAGTACATAATATCTGTTCGTAATTTTAACATCTATAAAGTGATTAGTTATATATAGTTCAGAAATGTTGCAAGGGAAATGAAACGAATTAATATTGACTTCGACGTTTGTTGTAATCGGACAATTAGATAAACTGTACTTCTACTTTAATGTTTTCACAATAAAATATAAAAATCTCAGATACAACTCATCATTCTATTGAATAATTCACATTTTCATTGAACAAAACAAAACGTTAAACCGATTTTATTACAGTTTGCTTCAAGCAAAAAATAATCAAGGCATCTCAAACAAAGGGAACAGAATCATCTACGTGGCTTCGGGCTAACAGAGGAGTAGGGAACTGATATGACATGCAATACATATTTTCCCATGTCTTACGATATATGTTCGTACACTTTGCAAAGGAACAATAGAATGTGATATATCTATTTATAGATTAAAATTAGAGACTTAGGTACTTCCACGAAATTTAAGTTCAAAAAGACACCAGAACAAATGCGCAGGGCGAATGTCAATAAGACATCATCAGTTAGGCTCAGAATTGTTACAAATATACTATGAGTATATTTCCGGAAGGATAAAAAAAGATATAATACAAGTTCAAAAAATAAATCTAAATGTATCATTAAAAAACAAACAAACAAACATTTTTGTTATGAAAACTTACGTTATGTTTCGTCTCCGCTTGACCAGAATGGCTACGATGGCTATGATAACCAAAATGAAGACAGCGACAATTATGGGCACAATAATTGTAATAAAAGTAGACGTAGTATGCTCAGCAGTCTCAGGACTTGGAACAGACTCGGTTTGGGTCTTGTATGTTGTCGATGATATTTCGTTTTGATGTGAGGTGGTTTTGATTTGAGATTTTGCGGTAGATGTTGCTTGAGAAGTAGTCGATGAAGATATTATTGCTGTTCTCGGTGTTGCGGACGACGAAGACGCTTCTGTTGTAGATTCTTCTGTTGTCGGCGATGTTGTCGATGTAGACGATTCTGTTGTCGGCGTTAATCTAGTTTTAGTCGATGTAGAAGCTTCTGTTGTTAGTTGTTGTTTGGTTGTTGTGGATGTAACTGTTGACTGCATAGTTGTTGTGGGTGAATCTGTATTTAATGTAGTTGGGAGAATTGTTGTTTCTGTCGTTATTTCCATTTCAGTTGTAGTATCCGTTTCTTCGTCTCTGTATGAATTGTCACAAGCTTCAAAACACAAAATAAGAATTTTATGTAAATCTATGTAAGACAATATTCTGCATACAGATAATATTAAACCTTTTTCGAGCGTGTTCGCGGATGCATTTATTTTTTAGTTTATTTCTGCGAATTGCTAGAGGTAATACTTTAACTTGTTTCCGGTGTTACTTAACTACTCTTGTACTAAGAGAAGTTTATGTTTCTATTTTCAAATATTAATTTCCTTAAAGACAATTCTTTAAATCTTACAGAAACACTTCGATCGCCAAACAGTATAATTATTGTGGAAACATATATTGATCAACACTATCATACAAATATTCATACGCGAACTTTATTTTCTCGTGGTATAACATTTTTCACTTTTCATAACCATCTGAATTACACAAACTGTGTATGAATTACAACGATAGTTTTGTGCAAATGTCAAATAGCATACTACGTAAATGACAAAACATACCTCTGCTCAGAGACCAATTAGATTTAAATTCTGTGTTTGACACGTAACATATCCGACAAATGTCATCTGGATCAACTTGGTAGTTAACGTAACAGGTATCATCAATGAAACAGAACCCGGTGTCATGAGACCAGCTCGCGCTACTTTTGTCAGATGCATTACATATTAGACAAGGTTTCATTGGATTATTCTGTCCATCCATCAAACACAGTCCATCAATATAACAGAAGCCATCTCTAATACTCCATGCTGTCTTGTTACGTTTAGTATCGCACGCAAAGCAGGGATTATCGTTCGCTATGTTCCCATTTTGGTAACATTTTCTGTCTATAATGCAGGCCGATTTATCAGGGGACCATTTATCTTTCCCTGAGTCAGTAATATTACACAGTTGACATTTATTTTTCGGATTTACGTCGCCATTTTTGAAACATACTCCACTAATATTGCAAACATTTCTGTTTTCAGACCACACTAACGCTCCTTTGCCATGTGTATTACAAATATCACACGTATTGATTGGATTTATCTCCCCTTCATTGTAACACTGCTTGTCGATTAAACAAAAATCTGACCTCAGTGACCAATTAAAGGTACCATTGTCCATTATGTTACAGTTCAAACACATCTGTTTTTGGTTGACTTGACCATTTTGGTAACATTTTCCTTGAATGAAGCAGAAGCCGTCCTGTCCAGAAGAGAAATGATATGAAATTCAAAAAATTACTATTAGCAAACAGTATTATCATTTTTGTTGTGCAAATGTCTCAGTGACTTGAATATATTCGAAACAATGTTATCCAGAAATTTTCAGATTATATGAGTCAAAAGGCAAGGGATGATAGATAAATTATCTCACCTTAAATATGTATGTATCACGAATGGCATCATACTCCTGGCACATCGAGTCATAGATATGCACATCAAATTCTGGTGTAAATACTGAACCATTATTCGATATGGATACCTTGAATTTTGTAGCAAACGAATTAGGCACTGTATCCAATGGACAATTGGCCTCAAAGAGACTTATCTGTTCACCAGGAGCAGTAAATGAGTCATTTAAGCTTGGGTTTCCGGAGGTATCAATCTACAATAAAAAGTGAAAGGTACATCTACAATCCCTTTCAGGAAACTGATATCAATAGCATGTTTTATTTTCTACCATAACTTGTGCTGTTATAACACCCTCAAACAGGATATAAACGACAACGCAGTTAGTTAACATTTACAAATAACCAAACAGGGCTGTTTAAGTGACGTCACAAACACTAAATGACGTCATTGCCAACCTCCAGACGAATGAAGAGATTGAAGTGACGTTCAAGTTTGACGAAACCATGAGAGTCCAAATCTGATAGTATCTAGACGTGATATAGCCTAATAACCCATACTACCAATCAGCGCTTTTCAATTATGGTAGAAACAGATTCAACATGCTATGTTGATTATTATGTTTATCTAACTCTCGACACTTAATTTTAAAAATTAGATAAGCATGATAATCAACTTACACTCGTTGTGGTATCTCTATATATAGAACGTAAGACCACACGTAAATAGAGTGTTTAACTATAATAGTGTAGAACATAATATCTAAAACTTAGGCAACAAATGTAATTACCTCAACTCTCTGAATGTTACACGTAGTTGGCGTATCCTCTAAAAAGTTATTTCCATAAAAGGTTATGACCTCACATGTCCCGTCTGACCTGTCACATTTTCCATCATCTGATAAGCTGTCCACGATGGGAGCTACATACTTGTCAAAGGAACAATCTAATCCACCGAATTTCTCATTGCAAGTACATGTCCCTGTGGAGTAAACAGGGGAAAAAATGACAATAAGCCTCCGATTTTAATATCAATAAATTTAATTGGAAACGCAATAGCATGTCTCGTTTCAATTTCCACGGGAACCTCGTTATTTAGACCACCTTACTGACGGACAGAGCGGTCTGATAAGCAAGGTGGTTTATCAAGTAAGGTTCTGTGCATTTATGCATGGTGGCCACTTTAGCGAGGTGGTCTTTAGGCAAGGCTCCACTGTATACTTACCGTTATAGCAGTCACCATTTCCACTGCAGTTGTTAGGACATATTGATGTCATTATTTCCTCTGCAATTTCTGGACTAGTTTTCTGTAATGTTACATTTTTTCCTGTGATCGTTTTACAGGAATCTAACGCCGATTCCAGGGCAATGTTGATGTAGTCAGACTGTCCCGTGTACTACAATGTAGAAGAGCAAGATAATTATCCGTGCCACATAAAACACCAATAGCATTTGAACGTTTATATTAAGCATGTTCATTATTTGTCCGTGCGTTTGGTAATAATTTTCACGACGATATTCTGATGAAATATTGGGATCATGTTGGACGTTCCTATAAAGTAATTATTTACACGATTGTGTTCTGTTCTGACAAAATGTTCAAACGGAGAAAAGAGACTTCGTCGAAATCGGTATTTTTAAAATACAGCAGAATTTGTATTCATTTTTTAAACAATTAGGCAGATGTTTTTTTGCAAATTAGCCTAAATTCAGTAGTGAGTGTTTGTCCTCGACATTCTATTGATTTATAATTTAGTATCTGAGATTTTTATATTCTTGTCAAGAACAATGATGAGTATCAGACGCAACATAAAATTTGACAACCAGACGCATCATAAGATATGGCCACTATATGCAACATAAGACATGACTAATATTAGATCTAAAACACTCTTCAGTTTCACTTCTTTTGTCGAGCGTTTCACCAAAGTTAAGGAACTTCGTGAAGAAGTAACATGCATGACATAATGCTATACTACAACTACCATTATCCATTATCTTTTTCTAAAGTCTTCTCTGTCAGTTTACTTGTAGAAGACTGGGGGTCTCGTCCCGGATATATTGCCACCGGGTCGGTGCCATGTGACTGAAAAATCGTTGAATATGGAGTAAAATACTGTTCAAAATCAAATCAAAATTAAAATCTGTTTGGAAAACATAAAACAATAAGAAAGAATAGAGACATTGCATCTTTTCACAAAAAACATAGACCTGCACGTAAATAAGAAAAATTGGAACTTGGGGTAAGGACCAGCATACCTGTAAATCCAGAATACATTCCTCAAGAAACGATTGATCTAAATCAACAACTTTATCCATACACATGGTATACATTGTGGATTTGTTCATGGCTGTCTCACACTGTAACCGTGCTTCCTGTTTTGTTAGAGTCACTGGTAATGAGGTATCTTCCTACACATAAAATGATACGTCATCGGATAAAAGGTACTTTAAACACATCATTATGTTTATAAATATATTATCATTATTATTATTATTATTATTATTTAACAGTTTACATCCAATAGCACTAGGACTGTAATGTAGATGCAACACAATATATTTACATACCGACCTATATTCCATTCATTGCATGTATACAGACTGGTTGTATACAGTTTTTGTTATTAGATCTACTTAACTTTAGTCTCATTTTTGAAACAAACAATTTTTTTTTATTTTTTATTTGTACAAGGGACGTCACTAGTTTTATGCACTATTACAATGTACATCCAACACGCGTGTTTAAAACTCATTATACAATTGTGTAACTTATGTCGATGATAAAATAGTCCGCGTAAAATAATAATGACTAAAAATTATACATGAAATTCAGAAACATTAATTTTATTTATTAAAATCGTTATCGAGAAAATATTTTTAACATTAATTTTCTTTCTTTCAAGCCCGGTCCAAGCGATACTAGCGATATGTGTCATTTATATCGCAATTTTCTTCCAAACTTTGTCTATGTGAAACTTCTTTTTTTCGAATTAATATCTTATTTTAGTCTTATTTCTGAAGCAAAACTTGACAATTTTTCATCATTTAATTTTACAGGTCCTTGGTTTTAAATTGTACATCCAACATGTATATTTACCATTGGATTTGATACGAGTAACACTAAGATCATGTGTTCACATAATTATGATAAAACAGACCGCGTAAAATGATTATATTTTGAAATTATACATCTTATTTAGATATATGAATATATTAAAACTGATATCAAGAGAAAATAAAAAATTTTATAAATCGCTGATAAAACAATTATCAAGAAACTAAAATAGTAGATGAAATGGACATACACGAGTGCTGTGTTTTTTCACTTGACTAAACAGACAGGTGTCCCACAGAGTATACGTACTAAAGCTAATTGAATTGATACAGTGATTGGAAGGTGATTAATTGTGGAAGTGAGTTACCCGTACAGGTAGGAGACGGCCCTTAAAAGTTTCCATTATAGTTTGGAAAGGATATCATGATAAATAATAAGTGGCAAAATAAATCATGGCGAACGGCGACTTAAGAAATTCCTTTTGTTTTGAGGACAATATAATAATGCATTTATCTATTGTCACTTATCAACATTAGAATTTTGAATATTTTTGGAAAAATAAACACATCTTTTTTATCCATAAACTTTTCTTACATCTTAATGCTACGCTGTTTAAAATTACGGATTTCACATACCTAAGTCTGTATTAATATTTTGACACCGGTAATAATAGCTGACACCACCACACTTACGTCACACTCCAAGCACTCCGAGATTTTCCGATCGTTACCGAAGGAGGTCAATCGGAGCATTGGTATTTTTAGTCTATCTCGATATCTGTGTTGTTTTTGACATTGCGGGTTTTTAATTATTGGTTATATGGGTCATATAAATGTATATACGAATATTTTTTCGTGTCCGTTGACCTTTAGGCAAAAATATTTTGAAAAATTGTCGACATTTCATTTCAGCCTAATAAAGGGACAGGTTCCTCCCGTTATTTGACAATATATTAAAGGAACAAAACTATTATCATTCGTGCATCTTTGATGTTAAAATATATTTAAGATGATAGGGAATAACTTTCAAAATACCAAATCTGACGCTTGACGTTTAAATCTTCGAATGTGATTCCTTAAATCCCTTCGCTTCCGTTCCGCCAAGATTCGAACATGACAGTGAAATGCCTTGTTACTAGTGATGTTACTCATCGCATACTTCTCATATCGACACGTGATGGTGGATGTCTCCTTTGGGTCGTTTTTTTGTCTATGTCTATTATTTAAATCACAAATACACAACCTTACTTGTGATGAACGAAGTGACTTCAGATTTTCGTATACAATATTGTTGTATGAAAACAAATTCTCCACAGAATTTGGGCTGCAAAAAACGCCAAGTATAAAATATATTAGGTATGTATATATCACAAAAATCTTGAAAACAGAATGTTCGGTAAATATATTTAGTATATATATATATATATATATCTATATATATATATATATATATATATATATATATATATATATATATATATATATATATATATATATATATATTTATTTATATATATATTTCTGGGCACGATGGGTTGGGAATATAGTTAGAGATGATACAAAATATACGAGTGTTTTCTTCATGTACGACTACTAAATTACAGAGGTATCAGAGGCGTTTTGTCTTTCTTTTAAACATTGGAAATGCAATTCATTGATCATTCTTAATATGCCTATATTTGTAATATTTGTTCTATCAATGCAAACCAAAGTGTCATAAATTTTAATCTCCCACGTAAGAATAACGATTTTACTTTTATAGATTTATATATTATAAACATAATACCAAAACTATAATGCTCAAGACGATATCGTATCTGTCAATTAGACTTCATCAGTTGAGCTCCAATTTGAAAAGTATGTGTATTTTTTAAAGATAAAGTGGTATCATACAAGGCCATTTATCTATAACAACTCGAACTTCGAAGTTTCGAGAGTGAAATACAAAGAATATACAAATCGGGACTTCCAATTGGCTACGAGTTATCAACAACTTCGAGGTTTCGACGTTAATTTACTTATTCTATGAAGGATTTTGATTTGATTTGATTTTTTGTTTTACGCCATACTTAACAATCTTTCAGTCACATGATGGCATCTCGTTTTTACTGTTAGAGGAGAAACCCCGGTTACCCGGGTAAAAACCACCGACCTTCCGCAAGAAAACTGGCAAACTTTCCCACTTAATTCGAAATGACCCTAGCGGGATTCGAACCAGAGGGGAGAGGCCTTGTGTTCTAAAGCCCAATGCTCTAACAACTCGGCCACGGAGGCCCCCTTTCTATCAAGGAATAAAATACGGACTTGTACGAAACTTCGAGACATCGAAAAAATTTGAGGTTTTGAGATCGGGACAAAGGAGATCAGCTGTATCTATAACTTATAGAAGAACCTACCGCCATGAATTCGAAAAATCATTTGGAGGATATCTGCTATCAAACACCCCCGGATTATTTCTCAGTTGCATGTCGACCTGATCGTTAGATCCATCTAGATTTCCACACAGTCCCTCAGTCTTTTTAACATCATATACAAACGGGAAAATGTGTACGTGCATGAATTTAGTATTATGCCAAATGTCTATTTTTACAGTTGTTCCAGATGGAAAGATGACCTGGAATTATATGTCATTTCTTTTTAAAAAAACACATGTATGATAAAAAGATTACTAAGACAATACTAAAACTCTAAAATGGAGGTACAGAGAAGGGCAGTTGTAACAGGACATATGGTTTAGGACATCTTTAATCTCATTTCATTCCACAAAAATAGTACATGACAATCAGAATCTGGTATCCCATCTCGTGATTTTTTTGTAATGTATGAAACTCAACTTATGCATAAAACATCTCAGAAACAAAAGTATAAATCTATAGGATGTCCAGGACACAAATATAAATCTGACAAAAATGGACAAACACGGACCTCTGGAAATCAAGAGATCAGGTGCCATGGAGGAATAAGCACCGGTCACATTCGCCGTGAGTCCACAGTCACATAATATCAACGAATCAAGAATTAACAAGCCTCTATTCATAAAATTACGGATAAATAAAAAGGAACATTTGGCAGAGGATATTTTTGAATACCCTTATACTATGACCTAGATATAGAAACTCTTTAACTACGTCTCTGGTATATCAATACTAAATGATGTTTTAAATAGCTGTAGTACCCCGTGTTATTTCGGGTATATCAGACCGAAAGTATTTCAATCAGAAATATTAACTGTTTCTAGTCAACATTGTTATGATTAGCGTACACACGTGTGTAAGTGTGTATGTGATTAAAAGGTTATATACATGAACTTACAATAATACATTTATGATGTATAAAGGATGCGCGGATATGGAGATTAAGTGATTACTTTTGTTTTTCAATGAATCGTTCAAGTCAGAGTTTAAGCATTTAAAGTTTGAAGAGAATCACAATATTTGTTCAAAGTAATATGAGCTGCCGTCGGAAATAATTTATCTCATATATGATTCCAAATAGATCACCTAGTTGTTACAGGCGTGCGTATGATTTCAATAAACTTACCAAACACAGTCGCTGTTTGTTTGAACTCGACATCACTTTGACCATTACTAATCAACTTTCGGTAAGGTTACCGTTATTGTTAAGGAATCATAGGGCGAGACGTGTGCATCTGTAATTCTTTGTTAAATAATACGACCCAATTGCTAGTATCGGAAGGTATTAATAAACCCCAATTTAATTAGTGTATGATAATGTTTCTATTTTTTTCGATTTGATATACATGTACATATTCTACACAAACCGGAGAAACGTAAACAAATTTACCTGACAATCCCAGGCCAAACATGCATTCGTTTTATTCACGATTAATTTCTCACGTAATGCAATCCAACGGTCGTAATGGTCTCTAAACTAAATTTTGCTTCTATTTAACTTTACAATCTATATCTAATTTTGTTTTGCCTCGGACTAAAATGTCGCCATTTCATTGGACATAAAAAGTCACGTGACTGCTGTCCATGGTTCGATGGACAGTCACTGGCAAAAAAAAAGGTAGTCGGCAATGGCGGTGATACGAAACACCATTCTGTGCACAGTGGAGATTAAATACATTTCCTAAAGGATGATATGGTACTTAACAAACTAAAATTAATTGCAATGATATGATTATTTCGTGCCTGAAAACCAAATCAACATGTTTACAACAAAATACATGTAGTCAATTCCGTGTTCAAAGATATTTAACTGTATTAAAGTGGTCAATTGTTTATTCGACAATTTCAAATAAATTGTTAAAATAGTATCAGACCCTATTCCTGGCATATTATTCCCACCACAATATATTGAATTTGCGCTGGACGTAGATGTCTTATTGGCTTAGAATTTGCACACTCAAAGGATGTAAAATTACGTTTTTGTAATTGAAACGTACCTCAAATCTTTTTTCCGTTTTCTTATAAACAGTAAGGGCATCATCACCGCAATTTATAAAATTTGCAAATTTTGGGCGAATACAGAGATCGATGACAAAAACATCCTGCCCAACTCTTACAGCGACACCACACGTACAGTAATACTGGGCGATTCCCCTTCTGGCACAAACAGCTGTTTTAATTTGTACCTACAGTAATAAATACAATATCACAGACATCATTAAATCAGAACTCTAACCTGATCGAAAAATCAACCAATCACAATCGTTGTTTTAATATAATTTCGTATCTGGAAATGAGGTAATTGTGATATTATATTCCTAATAGTTTTAAAATATTAAAAAGAGATAATAGATAATAAAACTTTGTCTATTCACCTTGGTGTTATGACGCCAGAGGGGGCCATTTGGTTTACTTAAGTCGTTGCAGTATTATGGAGATGGAAAAAGTCTGTTTTGATTCTTCTGTTTAGGATACTTTTCAAATGAAGTAACGCTTCATTTTGACTATCTTGTATTGCTTTTAATTTGCGATCGAAAAAAGTCTAACGCATTTACAAATCACTCTGACTGTGTCGATATATCTCGCATGTAAATACACAAGAGATATTAAACGTTTTAACATAATAGAAATGGATTTAATGTACAGGAAGTGACTTAGTACGTTATTACTTTACCTCTTGAGTGGCCTCTTGGTTCCTGTACATAATGAACACACCTTTCATATGAACATCAAATCTCCTATAAAAATACAGAAGAGTGATACTTGAAAGTTAGACGAACATGCAGGGATAAGTGCAGTTTGAGTAATTTTTTTTTCTGAAAAGTGTTTTACGCCAACGTCAACAATTTATATGTTTTTTTTTTTAATTTTGAAGCGTATTTGCAGGTTTTAAAGGTGGATGAGAAAACCTGGTTAGAAAGTACCCGGGAAGAGACCACTGGTCTTAAGCAAGAAAAAATGCCAAACTTTCGCACAAAAGTCAGCTTAGTTTCTAATGGGGCTCGAACCTGTCCGGAAGTGATAGTCTTCATGGTGTAAAGAACGATGTTCTAACCACTGGGTCACGGAGGCATTGGTATAGATGTATACTATAAGATTTGCATTGAAAGTCAAAGGCAATTTAATTTTGAAATGAACTGTATTAGAGTCATATGGACTTTGTAATATCTCTTCATAGAAGAAGGAGGTATTATAAATTATTTGTAAGCACATTACTGAGTTTTCATTGTATATACGTGTTTGATAAAACACGGGAAAGGGTTGCAGTGACATAAATATTCTATCAGACGAAGGCATTAAGAAACGTTATTTTGAAATTGCAACTCTTTTACAAAAATTAAGAGTGCGCATCTCCATCTTTTTTGTAGTATCTGATTGATTTGTACAATTTTAAGGAGGCGATGAGACCAAAGTCAATGTTATATTCACATCCTCGAGAAATGATACGGCATAGAGGGCGCTGAATTATTCGTGTTAGGTCTTAATCCAGGAAAGATAATTATGCCAGAGGTATTCCAGTTGAAAAACATAATAGTTGCTGTCTCAATTAACTTTACTTTGAAAATAAATAATTTTTACGGCTTATAATTACTGATACGAAAATCCTGAATATGAATTGAAAACAGCCAGTGTCCTAATCCTAAATGGTATATACCAATATTAACAAATGTTGAAGAATTTGGGGTCAAACTTTAGAGCAGTAGCACTTACCGTCCGTCAAAGTTTCTCATATGTGGGTCACCTCTTGTAGAGCACATTTTGCCCTTCCATATATCCGATTTTTTTTTCTCGTAAACATCGACCTAATCGAAATTAAAATATAACATTGAGAATATGTATATTTATTGAATATTTTAAGGGAAAGAAGGACACCTGGTCACGTGACCAGAATGTCAATATAGTAATATAAACTGGAACTGATGTTGGCAATCAAAACAGAAAATGACAGTGACGCAAATTTGTCCATAAAAGACATTTGAATGGTACATTCACACCAAGAAGTAAATTAAGTTGTTCTTTGAGACAAAATTAATTTAACAGTCATGCATTTTTGTGTCAGCTTCAAAATGTCTGGCATCTTTTGTCCCTCTGTCTGTTTCTCTGGATACAGTCACATTTTGACATAAATTATCATTACTTTCTTATTGTATCTGATACTATTATGAAACTTACAGGAAAGGTTCATTGTGATGTGGTTCATCGCCCAGTAAAGGTCAAGGTCATGTTCAAGGTCACACTCAAGGTCAAATGGTGTGATAGTCTTCTATTAAATCATTTTTTATTGAAAAATACTCACATTTCGGCATACTTCACGGTGTTATTTCTTCGCTATACATTCACAACTTGCTTTATTGACTCTAAATAATTGTTAACCATTCTGAATTTATCATTTACAGAAAAAAAAATTGATGACAGAATTTTTTACAGTGACTGAATTTAAGATTTAAGTGTTATAAAAATTTGCTGTTATGGGGCTCACGGTTTTCATTTTTTCGTCCTCTTTATCCATCAGCTCTAATAAAAGCATAAAAACACGTTGATACCGTGATGTTTGATCAAATTTTACCAAATTATCTAGAAAAATATGAGTTTTGTAAATAAATTACTGTTACTTAATAATGAATAGGACAGGTGATGAAAAGAATCCAAATTCTGGAAAGGGGCATAACTCTTGCACATGTAAATATCCCTTATATACCAACAAATGTGTCAGATTATTCATTCTATTAACTCATGCATTCATTATGAATAAGTATGCAAAAAATAAGAAAAAATTAATGATAAGTATTTTGTATACCCAGGGTACCCTTCTTCTCCTCAACCAAATGTCTATGAGATTAGATGTTTATTAAAATTAACGAGAATAAATCATTGTAAATCTGTTTCCCCCAGATACGCTTGGGATCTTTTTGTATGGCTGTATTTTCGATCCACTTCTATGCCTGCTTTTTCCTTCACTTTTTTACAAGATATATTTTCAAACATTCTGCTCCCTGACTCTGAATGTTTATGATAATTTATGTATTCCTATTGGTTCCTCTGATACTTTGACTCCATAAAGGTAATTAATATGTCTACATATATATATTAATAGTCTTGATCCAAAAGTTTAAAGCATATCAATAGTGAAATGTGTAATTGTAGCAGAAGTGTCTGTTTTGCACATACACAACAATAAACTAATGTAAAGTTCATAAATATGTAAGATACATTATATATGGTGTTATTTCCATAACAAAGGACAATTCACCTTCAGTTTGTTATTCAAGGTATGAAAATGAACTGGAATATTTTCAAGGTCAAAAATGATGAGCTACAACAATACAGATTATATGATTTTGGTGAAAGAACGACGACCAGCCAACTTGTTTATAGCGGTGGAAGTGGCGCCAATGCAATCTTACCTAATCAGAATATTTCATCAAACATGCCTCAGTTCATAAACATGAAGACAAAACGTCTTACCCTGTCTTCGGGATCACAAATCAATATCAATAATGACATGGAGCATTTCATCACAGAGATATTGACATGCCAAAGATGCAAAAGCTGTCAACTTGACGGAAGTACTCACAATGATATCAGGCAACACAACATTGGTGTTCCAAACTGCCATATGTCCGGCGCCACCTACACTTTCCAGACGAATACGAAAACGACGGTTTCCAGGTGAAAATCCAGTTGTAGATTGATGTACCACTTCCATGGTGTATTCTTTCTTCCATTCACCATTGTTATAAAACGTTTTTATCTTAGAACTATCATATCCAACAATTTTTTTGTTGCAACGCCGACTTCCGGTTATTTGATCTTCATGACTTAGTTTCGGTGGATTCATCATTTCGATATATGTTCCACAATCGATGCTTCGGTTTCCCCCCTGGAACCCACACGCAAACGGTACCGTAGGGTAAAACTTGACATTTCCTTTTCCTTGTCGTTCTATTTTTATCACAGGGGTAGTTACCTAAAATAACGAGGAAAATATTTATATACGGACACCAGATAGAAAATCCATAAAAAATTGTCATATGCGTATATTTTGTCAGAGTACAGAGGACAAACGGTTTTGGAACAAATTTGTTTAAATGGTACATAAATTGCATGTACTCATGCTTTTTATCATTTGCTTTATTCTCCAAAATAATAAAAAATGTTGTTTACATATCTAATAAGGAGACGGTTGGTTGCGGATTTTGTCATCACTATATTTAGTGATCAGAGAAGAACTGTGCAATATAATGCATTATTATATAACCTACTTTCGTTCTCCATTTACTACACATAAGATGGAAAAGGTGCAGTATCCTACAATTTACGCAAAGACCAGTCCCAAAGCTTCTTTTATATCATATTCATGTGTCGTATTATGGTTTATCAAATACATTTTAAACTATGACCAGTGTAGCATTGATAAGGATATAAGATAAATGTTATCGAATGTATGTGTTAATATATTTACGCTCCTGCCAAAAATATATACATACAATTACTTAAACTTGTCAAATATACATGTAATCTGTAGTTGCTGAAACAGGAAACACAACAAAATACTGGTTATGAAGTAAATTACCGTTCTGAAAACGCCGTGGTCGCCTGTTTGCGCTCAGGTTTTACAAACAATATATTTTACTTATGTAATATAATGCTTCAATTAATTACACCTCTGTATGTTGTACAAGAGCTTTGTGTTTGGTGTAAGACAGAACATCGTCGTGAAACAACGGTCCGGAATCGCTATGCTCGTCCCTACCCGTGGTCTCATAAAAAAGAAATCTCTAGTACATATTTTATGATTCACGAAGCCTCAGCCAATGCGATTTAAGGGTGCTCGTATTTAATTTTAACCAACTCCGAATTATATTGAATCAACAGACTATGCAATAACTTCCGTTGCCGATCATGACTAATGTGATTGGATAAAGCGGACAACTCCTACTCCTGAATGTTCATAGGTACGAGAGATTTTGGTCGCCAATCTACTCTAAACACCTTGTACAGGTGGTCATGTAGGATTATTTTTAAAATTCTGGCTATAATAACCAAAAAAATTGTTTACAAAAGACTTTTAGTTAGACCCACCATGCGTAAGACGACGTGGCGAAATATTCTAAGGGATAAAAAGTACGTACACAAGGCACAGTTGTTTGTTTCCATTAGTAGCACGATAGATTGGAAAGAGAAAAAAACATGCCGCCCTCTGCCGAATACACAAAACACAAAAAGGTAAAAAAGATAGATCAACAAGGAAAATGAATGCATTTATGACCTGATTGTTTTGAGGAGTTAACTCAAGCCGAAAACGCACCCAGAATTAGCCGTCCTATAGTGTAATTCCCCTTAAGATACCAAAGGCCTGTAAGGATGTAGCCGCTGTTATATCGTGGAGTTAGTGTTTATCGGATGATATTAGCATTTTTGTTTCATCTTTTCAGTGTAATTTCTAATAGTGTACAGTTTTCGATGAAATAACATGAAATAACCGTAACAAATGCACTTAATTCCAGGTACGAGACCTGCGTGTGTTAGTGGAACCAGCCATAAACGATACACCATGCTTTATATATTTAGTTAGTTTTCTAGTTAGTTCAATCAAATCCATAAACTAAATCATATAAATTAAAATAGATAAAAATGTATCAAATTTATGCAGGACATATGCATACTAGGTTCCGTGACGTAGATCCCAACTCAAGACTGAAATCTTTTCTGGTACATTGTTACACTTAAATAATATTGTATCGAAAATAATACATCTGATATGAACGTCTGTGCTATGTGCTCAACTGTAGCGACACGATAACTAAGAATAGCAATATTTGATGTAATGTAACCATTCACTCACACACTTTGTATAATACCATGTATTCTATATAATTAAAATATTTATTAAATGTGAATTCGAAATTTGCACCCTGATTTTCACCTAATACCTTTATTCCTATGAAGTAACCTTTACTGACAGTGAACTCGCCAATTTCGTCCTTGCCACAAAACTTTACAGCTACATAACACTGGATCTGTAAAACAGAAATGCATCATCATCACCATCATAATCATCATCATCATCATCATCATCATCATCATTATCATCGTCATTCAAAGGTTATAATGATCACATAAACTGACAACAATAAACAATTTCTAAATAAGGAGCTAATTTAAGTTTTCGGGTTCATGACCATGACTCGTGGTACGGTGTTTCATACAATATACCAATAAAATCATGTATGAGATGGTGATCCCAATACTTTTGATGATATGTGACCATTTCTGAAAGAGTGATATCAAGAATGGCTCTCTCTCTCTCTCTCTCTCTCTCTCTCTCTCTCTCTCTCTCTCTCTCTCTCTCTCTCTCTCTCTCTCTCTCTCTCTCTCTCTCTCTATCTCTCTCTCTCTCTCTCTCTATTCAATTAGACTTCATCAGTTGAACTCCAATTTGAAATGTATGTTATTTCTAAAAGTATAGTCGAAATCCGTCTAAGAGTGACCACTATAAAATGACTATCTTAGCTTTAGAAAATTTTCGAATTTAAATGGTGTTAACAGTGCCAAATATTACTATAGTATAAGATGAACAGCTAGTATAGAAATACCAGGTACTAAATTTATGTATACCCTCGGGGACTCAAACGGTCCACCAGCAGTGGCAACAACTTAGTGGGTATAAATATTAAACATAATACCACGTTTGACCATGTCTGAGTTATATATAGATGATATTTGCCATTTTTATGCATTAATTTTGATTGCATCCTGTGATACAGAAGAATACAATTACAGTGGAACCTGACCTGAAGACCATCTCGCTTAGGACACCACGTCGCATTTAAACCACAATTTTTCAATCTATTTATTAATATCTAATAAGTACAGAACCTCTTTTAGTGACCACCTCACTAATCAGACCACTTTGAGTCAGTCAGTTAAGTGATCTTAACAGCGAGGTTCAACTGTAATACCTCACTAATCAGACCACTTTGAGTCAGTCAGTTACGTGGTCTTAACAGTGAGGTTCCACTGTAACACCTCACTAATCAGACAACTTTGAGTCAGTCAGTTAGGTGGTCTTAAAAGCGAGGTTTCACTGTAACCCCTTACTAATCAGACAACTTTGAGTCAGTCAGTTAGGTGATCTTAAAAGCGAGGTTTCACTGTAACCCCTTACTAATCCGACCACTTTGAGTCAGTCATTTACGTGGTCTTAATAGCGAGGTTTCACTGTATTGTATTTAACCCGAGTAAATGATAATTTCTGACAAAGCAAGAAAAAAGTAGTCCCAAACTTTGAACAGTATATTGAGTGGCTTAGTACATATAACACAGTTAGCACTGATGCATAAATTGGTATTGTTTAAACAATTAAACAATTGAAATTGACAAATTTATTTTTATAATTCTTTATCTTTTACTAACAAAAATATAATAAATTTGACTTTTTCGGTTTAGGTAAACTCGATAAAGCTACATGTTTACCACGGAAGGGTGGGGTGCAAAGTTCGGAATTAACATTCGTTTTATAGTTTAAAGTCTAGACTTTATTCATTTTACGACGATTGACATACAGTTTATATCAACTTATATTAATGTACCCCGTTGGTGTTGGCGTGTGGGTTTCTAAATACATTGTAAGAGTATTACTACTGCAAGAAAGACTAAAGATACATTTTTCTTATTTAGAAAACTATTTTAGGATTATCATGGCCCAGTCATTCTTAAAGCAATATGAACTGTCGTAGATGAAAAAATACATGCCCATTTTATGTGATATTCTATCTCATATATATTCCAAAGTGACCATCTGGTGGTTAGAATAACAAAGGTATGTGTAAAACTGCAACAATCTTGCCAAACGTAACCCGTAATATCAGTTATTTTGTCCACCATACTTTGAGCATTGCAAATTAACTTTCGGTATTTTTTACGAAGATTACCGAGTGACCAATAAACATTGCTATTTGCAGTTTATATACATTCTATTTTTATTATCCATTGCATTTAATTTTCGTACATCATTATTTCATACCTAAATCAGGCAAAGTTTTTTTTTCTTTGTTTCAAAACATTCGTTTCTGAAATTGTCCACGTGCCTGGTATATCGGGTGATCTCGACCCATTTTTAATTCGTCCCATTACATTATCGGCTTTATCATTCTTGACACATATGATCATGAACTGCCCAACTTTACCTGACATGGCGATACAATTGTAAAACATGAGGTACGTATACTTTTCATAGTTATATTGTTTTGATTTCTTCAACGCCAGCATTCAGGGCAACATTAAAGATCAGTAAAAATATCTGTTAGTGACCTTATATATTTATTCATATATTCATTCGATTTACTTCAGGTATTAAAAATAGCGCTGAAAAGCATACACCGGTATTTTACATAATGCATGCACTTTCCATTAAAAATCACGTCCTGTATTTTAAAAACAGATATAGAACACATAAAAATATCAGCCAACATAGCAACAAAAATATTTTTGTCGATGTCCATTTCTGTCCTCTTCTCCTGTTTTTTTTTCAACGTTTGGTTGAAATCGGTCAAGTAGTACATGAAAAGTTACCGTAACAATGACAAAAATGATTAAAAAGCTACAAATCTCTAAAACATTTTTTGTTAATGTTCTAAATACCACTGGAATGAATACTTTAGCTGTGTTACTTTCGAACCTTTCTTCCTTCTTTGACCACATAGATCGATAAACATTATCAAAATAGAGATATACGCATGCATAAAAATTCCTTGACTCATTGACTTTGTAATCATTTCTTGAGAAACCCCGGTTTGGCACTTTTCTAATTGCAATTTACTATTTGTGTATGAGGAACACACTGGACCTGATCTTATTTTCACAAAATATAAAGGGATATAATGATTTTTCCCTGTGTATACCTCTTACGTGTGATTGTACATCAAGTACAATTAGTAAAAGTGAAAAAGTCTTAATAATTCTAATTGGTAAACACTGCTAATGACCCATTAATACAAACTCGTGTGTTTTTAACATAAACATACTCACCAATGTGTTCAATTTGTACACTTTCGTATTGTTAAATTTGTTATCACTTATCTCGGCAAACTCTGTCGTGACGACTTGATTCTCAAAGACAATGGTACCATCTACATACCAGTCCACCTGATAGCAATACTTCTTATCCCTGTCGCCTTTAAACGTGCATTTATAAGTCAAAACAGGCATATAGACTCCTCCTTGCTTATTCCATTTTAAACCGCTGTATTCAGCGACTGCATTGGACACGGTTATATTTGGGGCTAACAAACAAAACAAAGTTTAAATTTAATATATTGAATGTTTTGGAACTTACTCTTTTGAAACATAACAGTAATATGACTCAAAGATCTATACATAATGCCAACAAATTACTCCAGGACTATCCATATAATGAGTGAGAAGGAATGAATTATCCTTTATTTCTCTGTGTATGAATTTGTGTATGAAATATTTTTGTTATATCAACTGAAATATGCATATGTATCACAATAGCTGATTTAATTAAGATTGCAACTGTAAACTGTCAAGGATTGGGGTCTACATCCAAGCGTAAAGATGTTTTGAATTTTTATAAGAAACAATTATTCAATTGTTTGTCTCCAGGATACCCATTTTATACATGAATTAGAAAAATATTGAAACACAGTGGGAATACACATGTATTTTTAATTCTCACTGCTCTAACTCTCGAGGTGTTGGATTCATTTTAATATTAATTTTTGATTAAAAATATATACAGAAAAAAAGGATAAAGATATGAATTTGTTGGCACTTGCTTTATTAATTGATGATAATAAATTAATTTTAATAAATATTTAAGGTCCAAATAGTGATAATTCAAACTTTTTAAATTTTATTTAAAATATCCTTTTAGATAACCCTTACTTTATCATTTGTGAATATTTCAATTTAGTCCTAGATCCTGCTATGGATAATTTTAATTATATGCATATAAATAATCCACATGCAAGGAGTAAAGTACTTAAGGATTGTTTTTCATTTGATGGAAAGCATTGAGTATAAATGCAAAAGATTATGGGGGAAAATATGTGCATCATGAAACTGTAGTCAGCTGGTTACGAAATTCATTCTATATAATTGGCTTTGTTGTGGGAGTTTTTCATATAACATAAGAGCTAAACAGCTGCGTAAGACGAGTAGTTCCTCTTTTTTGTCCGAAAATACTGAATGAAATTAGAGTTTATTTTCCTATTTGCGTATCATTTTGAAAGAAACTAGTGATATGGAAAATTTTGAACTGTCAGATTAGTTTTGAAGTTATTCTAAAACATTCGTCTGCTAGGTAACTGGAAGGTTAAATGTGTCCAAAGAGAATTGAAAATGCAAATGGCCACGCCCAATAGTGTGCTGTATAATGTTTTTACAACGAATTTGCGTTTGAATCCTGATATATTGCTTTATACGATGAGTGTGATGTGGATGTACCATAGAAAGTTTGAGTGTAACTTACGAGAAGGGAGACAGCTAATATTCATTTATGACAACCGAAAGTAGCCATTTTATTTGACATTTTTTTAAAAATCAGCTGGCAACCATGATGACAAATTGGTACGAACCTTACATAAGTTTTTCACACGACCTGATTTCACACGGTGCGAATGTCGCATTGTTTCTGATAGGAATATATAAAAAAATCTCAGATTATAGCAAAGTATAAATCAATAGAATGTCCAGGACATAGATACAAATCCGGCAAAACTGGACAAACACGGACCTCTGGAAAACAATAGGTGGGATCAGGTGCCATGCAGGAGTAAGCATCCCCTGTCAACCAGTAACACCTGCCATCAAGGTCACCCAGCTGCACCATATATTTTACTCCTATGTGCCGAATTTTTTATCTACTCTAATTAATCCAGAATTCAGAAATAAGAGATATTCAGATAAACAACGATGAATTTATAATATACCAGTATGCTGACGGCACGACCCTTAATTCAGATGGTTCTGAAAGATAACTATCTGAGCCATTGGAAACTCTGTATTTTCTCCACATATATCCGGTCTACACATGAATGTTACAAAAACCAAAATTGTATGGATTGGTTCTAAAAATATTCTCAAATGAAGTGTTCCACCATCCTAGATGGAAATTAGAATTGGGGACAACAAATTTTAATTTGCTTGGCATAATTTTCAGTATTATTCTAGATGAAATAATTGACAATTATAATACTCATCTACTTAATTTTAAAGCAATGGAGTAGAAGGATTTTAACTCCAGTTGGAAGAGTAACAGATTATTATTCCTAAGCTTAACCATCTTTTCATAGCACTACCAAACCCCTGTCCAATATTTTAACAACACTTACTAGTGAACTATTTCATTTTATCTGGAATAAAAACTGTGATAAGATCAAAAGAGAAACTTTAACTCAAGATAAAAGATTAGGTGGCCTGAAAATGATAAACTTGAAAATAATTCATATCTTGTTAAAACAACATAATATCATCTTATTACGACATAATATCTTGTTATTACGACATAATATCGTGTTATAACAAGATAATACATATCTCGTTATAACGACATATTAAGTCGTTTAAACAAGATATATGTCGTTATAACGACATATTTTTATAATGTGTTGATATAGATATATATTTATATGTTTGACTTAATATGAATTTGCTCTCTCTCTCTCTCTCTCTCTCTCTCTCTCTCTCTCTCTCTCTCTCTCTCTCTCTCTCTCTCTCTCTCTCTCTCTCTCTCTCTCAATTTACTCTTGCTGAAAAAAAGATTGGAATAACCAGACATTGATACAAATGTTTTTAAGTACAGGTTACTTTTTTATTTCTGATAAACAATGCTGAAATTTATCTCATGATGTATATAAGACATTGACTGTACAGTGAGAAATCCAGAGCAAACCAACTTTGGCCTCACTTAAAATGTTTATTTTGGGGTTCCAATAAGAGAAAACAAACAAACCAAACCCCCCCCCCCAAAAAAAAAAAAAAAAAAACAAAAAACAAAAACAAAGTTCTCAATGTCAGTTTCAAATGTAGAAATAGAACATAATAATATGCGATAACA